>JAQGCY010000554.1:0-16343 GCA_034700645.1 Xenylla mediterranea | reverse complement strand
CCAGAAAATAATATGCAAATGGTTGATCTGGACATGGAAGTAGATTCAATTATGGAAGATTCATGTGTACAACTTGACAAAGCTAGGAAAAGAATTATAGAACTTGAAGAACAATTAAAAGTACAAATGGACATTACTATAAGGAAACAAAGAATTATTAAACAAAACAATCTCATATTACAAAATCTCAGAAAGCAAGTTAAATACTACAGGACCAAAGTAAAGCCGAAACAGCCTAAGCCAGTGTCTAAACGTAATCAGCAAGTTCAAGTTGGAAAGCACAGTGTTCAATTTAACCATCCTCTATTAGCCTCTTTAAATGAAAGAATGCAAACTCCTAAAACCTTTAATTAATAATAAAACCTTTAATAAAATCTTTAATTACCTCTTTGCAAAGAATTATACACATAATTTGCAATTGTAGTTTAGGTACATATTAATACGCGAAGTAGATTATTTTATTATGACATTCAGATACAATAATAATTCTAAATTAAAACATTCAAATTCATTTTTAACTAATCTAAACATTTACTTGAGGTAAAATATCATATTTTTGCTCCACTTGTCCCTGCAATTGAAACGGTTTGTGGTACAATTTCTTTTTTTGTTCGTTTATTTGAAAAAAATAATTTGAGAAAATTGGTTCTTAGGATATTATATGAAAAGCAATTCTTTTGTGACCATTATGTACGTATTTGGTTTGTTATCTTACTAAATAACTCAAGGGATGTAACAAAATAAATAGAATAATGTAGTATATCTTCTGTTTTATATCTAGAAAAAGTTCAAAGGGCTTCATTTATGGATATAAACGTCCTCTCCTCTGCCGACCTTACTTTCTACGTTCAACTTTCAAGGAATCCAAATCTAAAGTTTTATTTATATTAAACACCATATATTCATATTCTTAAAGCTCTTTTAAATTCATTCGTAACATTACATACATGTGAAATGATACACCAAGGAACAAATAATTTACATTCATGGTCACGATTCAGAATCTACAAGTACAGTACAAGTACACTAGTCGTACATAGTACGTACGTGCTATAAATAAGCTTCCTCTTCTACTACTTATTTACTTTCTCCAATGTAATCCTTAAGGTAAAACAAGTGTAATGTTCCCAAGAAACTCTTCCAGTTTCCAAATTCCACAACCTCCAGGAAAGGTACGAGTACTACAAATTACATCTAGACTCCTAGGCTACAATTTTTACTATATTTCCAAGAATAACCCTAACATCTATACATCGTTACAATAAATCTAAAAATAAACTTTGGTAATTGATGATCCAAAGAATTTGATCCAAACAAAGGTTTAAAACAAGGAGTTTCAGATAAGATACTTCTAGTTCATACATTCAATTCTGGAACAAAAATAGCACAATCGTCTGCATTCTTCTTCTTGTTCACAATGCTGAACATGTTTAGCTTACTGCAGGCAAATCAATTCTATTATAAAAAGAGAAAGAAAACTTTCGCTTTTGTTTTTATTCTCTTTCTTTTTTAGCCAAGTCTTGGAAATATGATTCAATCTTGTTGAGTCAGCGTTAGACGTCATGTAGTGCTACGAGCAAATATACAGTTTTATTCTAACAACTTTCATTCACACTCGTTTCTCTCAATAAAGAACATAGAATTTTTAGAAGACTTCGGATTTTGTTTCTGGTTGTATTTGATCTATCTCTAGATCATTTTTGCCCATTGATGTTTTGACTATTTTCTTTGGTGGAGTTGATTTGACTAGTTGTTGATTTATCAGGTCCTTATTAGTATTGGCTTTTTTCTTTTCATGTCGGACGGCTAGAGGCTCTTGATCATCTCCAATCGAATCTTCGTTCGATCCACGACGAAGACCAAATCCAAGACAAATCTAAAGAAATGTTTGTTTAATTAAACCATAAATTTTATGCTACAATAAATCACTTTGTTGAACAACTGAATCCTCAGAATAAATAAAAAAGATTTCAATAGATTTGGTCTTGCAAACTAACCCTTAGTTGGTTACACAATGATTCACTGAAAGCCAAGTAGATCCAAGGATTGGTACAAGAGTTCAAAGCTGCCAAAAGTAAGAGTATAACTCCAAGTGGTGCCACATCTTGTTGTACTATGCCAGACAGAAAATCAAAGGATTGAGCGATCAGTATAACTTCGACTTCAATTTCTTCGAACAACTTGTTTACCTGGTTGATAAGCTAATATGAGTTGTGTGATGCAAAATGGAGCCCAGCAAACAAAAAAGCATACAACAATAGCCAAGGTCAATTTTAAAGTTTTGATCTTTACTTGACTAATTTGTTTCTTCAAAGCGGTCCGCTCAACAGTTCTCTGAAATTTGATGTCAACATGAATCAAAATAAGGAAATAAAGGGATACAAACACTACGTACTACGTTATATCTCAATTAAAAATTTAACTGCCTTTCAACAGATTTATGGCTTTGGTTTAATATTAATACTTTTTACTCAATCATGCAAGTGCCAGTCCTTTAATTGAATCAAAAGAAGTTAATTTGTCAAAGACTTTTCAAATCTATAGAAGTAAAAGATTGTGATAAACAAGATCTAAATGATCAGCATGGAATTTTGTAAAATTTAATTCAATTAAAATCAACTTCTAATTTACGTTCCATCTCGTTATGCTTTTTAATTCCCTTCTTCAAATCACGCTATACAAAAGTTAGGAAATCTTTAAAACAGTGTTCATAAATTTTTAAGCTTGTCTCAGATAAAATTTGTAAATTGACCGTTAAGAGCTTTATGGTCTTCATAATGAAGTGATAGTACATTTTCAGAGATTTAAAAGCGTAGGTTTAATAATAACCTTTTGTAATGGAGCATCATCAATGACTTCGGATTCTGCATCAGTTCTTCTATCTGAAGAAGAAGTAAAAGAGCTCCTGTTCTTATAGTATCTTCCATAACCATTAGAAATGGGCTTAGATTCCCTTTTGGATTCACGTGGTAGACTAAAGCTAACCACTTTTACACAAATAGCTCCATAACTAAGACCAATGATAATGAATGGTACAACAAAAACGGACATTACAAACCAGGTCACGTAAATCTTAACTCCAGTTGGCTCTAAGAATGTCCAACAATCAATGATTCCAGATCCAGGCTGCAAAGGTAAAGAAGGAAAACTTCAAAGTTCAATATGTTAAAATTCAGAATTATTTTCATTACTTTGTAGACCCCTATATATTATGCCAACCTCATACGATAAAATAAAGATATTAAACCTTGCTGTTGTTTTACTTCTACCAATAAGTTTACATTTATTAGATCTGTGTGTTTGTTTGGGATTTATGGGTGCAAGCGGTAAACTGGATTTCCATTCCACGAAATAAGTTAAAAGTAAAAATAACTTGATAAGCTCGTTATTGCATGCGACACTGTATTTTTCCAAGTAACGATATTATAAATTCTGTAAAGAAACCTCATGGGTATTATGGTTTTGTTTAACATGGGTAAATATTTATTGTGCACGCAACATTTTGATATACTTCCTGGACACTTTCTCGTTAAAGTTTTACATAAGCTCATTAACACCGAGAAAAGTTTTGATATAAATGTCGTTGGCCTTGTAATTTTCAAGTCAAAAGTTCATGGAAAAGGAAGTCAGGAGTCATGGTTGTTAAATCATAAACAAGAGCAATAATTGTATTTCATCTCCTCTTTATAATTTGACCAATTTAAATTTCTTTGTAAAGACGAAATCCTGGCATTCTAACTGTTAACTGGTAATTCTTTATGAAAAAGAAATGAGGACTTTATCGTTCATTTTCTGAGTAAATTCTAATGCTAAAGGAGCCTTAAGACAGATCGTGTTCGTTTTCTGAGAACAAAGAAAGTGATCAAAGTGAATAAACTACTTAGTGTAATGAGGCAGGAGTGGTTTGGAATATATGGCTTTTATAACTAAAATATATGTCTGCTTTAATTCCTTCTTTGTAATTAGATTCCCTTACCTTAACTTCTGTCATGTGGAAAAGGAATGGTTGGGGAATTGCAAGAATGAATGAAAGTATCCATGAAAGTACCACAAAAAATTTTGGCCGCTTGAGTCCACCGCTAAAATGGTTCCTTGTAAAAGTATGATGGCAAACTACCATGTATCGATCAATGGTCATTGATGTTAAAATAAGTGTGGACAAGTAGAGGACGAAAGTTTGTAGAAATTTTACAATACGACAAATGACATCCGGTCCTTGGAAACGGTACGTAATATCCCAAGCCAACTGTGGTAATATATTACCAAATGCTACAAGGAGATCAGCAATGCTTAAGTTCAGCATAAAGTAGTACATTCGGGACATTGGACGGAACTTAAGTTGTCGTTTAAGTGCAATGAGCATAAGTCCATTCCCAACAATGGCAAGTGCCAAAATTACAGCTAGTACGGCTATTTCAATTTTTGCTAAACTTTCATCTCGTTGGTTAAAAGCTTCATAGTCAGTTGAATTGGTTGTTCCATTTTCTGACTTTCCACCAGTACTATTTATGCGACTTTTAGTTAAACTTGTGAGTGGATGGGGATCAATTGGAGGAAGGGGATTAGAATCATTCATCCAAGAAATTGAATTCATTTTTAGGTTTTCTTTTAAATATTTTTTTGTCTCAAAGTTATCAGGTTGAAACAGATGGGTTCTTTTGAATTGTTTTTTGGTTTATAGAGCTTTGAGATTACGTTTTGTTTTGTGATTCGTACAATTTCAAACAAGCTTTGTCCCTTCTTCTTTTCTAATTTCTTCAATTCATTTAGAAAGGTCTAACTTGAATTGAAGACTAAAATCCAAGGTTGGGATGTATTCTTTCTCATTCATTAGGCCTGCATCACGACTACTGTTCATGGCAGTAAAACAATAAAAGAAAGTGAACAATGGATTAAGAATGGCATACGTTAAGTGTAGGTTTTTGTTTTCTTTTGATTCCCAATTTCTCGAGTTCTCTTGTCACTCATGAAAATTAGGTTGGATACGGATGAAGGGAATAAAGGTTTTTCTCATTAGCTCTTCATGGTTTTTAAACAAGTTTTCATGGCATTCTGCAAGAAGTAAAGAAGGATCAATTGTATGATGTGTATATGTCTATCCGTAACTGACATGCAAATTTAGTTAATAAAAGTTTAAGTGCAGTACTACTAGGTCAATAAGCTTCAAAAATAGGTCAGTTTTCGCGGAGGATTATTAGGATTCTGGAACATTATTACGTCACATGGCTTGCTCCAAGTTAAACCATATATTTCTTATCTAATAATATTTTATGACTATTGTGCATACAGATATGATGATGACCTTTTGCCAAGCACACTTAGGTCGGCCTAATAGGAAATATGCTGTGAATCTGATGTTACCATTAAATAAGACATGTCCACAATGCTCAAGTATAGTAATGAAGCCTTTAGGGATTAATAATAGAACATGTTACAAAACTTTGGCTGACATTGATGGCGTAAAGTAAACTTTTGATAAGACTTAATTAGTCTCGATACAGTCGTATTTTTTATTTTTCTTAGAATGAAAGGATCAGGAATTTGAGCTAAAAAGCTCGAGCAAAAGTTCAGTGAAATGTCTTACAAATTCTTAACAAAATTCAAAAAAAAACTTAATCTTTCACGAAAAGCATATCTTACTGTTATTACAGGCTTTCAAATTAGCCTTTTCACTTTTTAAAATAAATTAAACATTACGAGCTCCGGTGAAGTGAAAATGTACGGTAAGTATCTAGTTGGTTCTCATAATCAAATCGTAGTTTGCAAAGGGATGTAACATTTACAAACTTCAACTTTCTCCAGCATAACCAAGCTACTGTTATATCTGACTTTAAAAGTCAAAAGCTCAGACTTATACCCAATCTCCGCCTCCTGTGTTGAAGGGATACCCAGAGAGGCTGTTTATATATGCAATGCTTTTAGATATAATGTAAACATATGCTAGCGGAAAGAGTCCACATATCTGAACAGCCTCTCCGTATAAGTCTGAGCTTTTGACTTTTAAAGTCATAGGTAACAGTAAACGTAACAACAAGTATAGTATTAAAACTGCTCTGCTACCTAAAAAAACCTATCCATACATGTTAAAGGGCCCGACAAAACGTAAATTCATAGTTTAAAAAAGATTCAATATATGAAAAAAATTTGAAATTTTGAAAAATGTCCAAAGGGTACACCAAAAATTAACATGTTAAATCCCATAAAAAAAAGTTCCTTTTTTTACTCGTTCAAAATTTTTTTAGGGGTAGGTATCAGAATAGCTACCCTTACCCCTGGGACGATTTTGCCCATTTACGAACTCGACCTTTGGTTTGACCCCAAACGCATGCATGCCAAATTTCAAGTCAATCGGTCCACGCGTTCGAAAGTTATCGTGCGCATATATATATACATACACGGCCGTGATCATCACAATAGCCCATGACCCGTTGTCAAGTCAACTGGGTCGGGGTAAAAATCTCACAAGCTTTTAAATCCCCATCAACATATTTTTTTTATAGAAAATTTAACAAATAGCATAAGATTTGATAACCTTTTGCCTCTTGAGTAACTTTTCTATTAAAAATATTAATGCTAGAGGGAATATTTATTTTAATCAAAAACTTTAATATAAAACTATTCAAAAACAAGGAAACATGTTGTATAATAGTCTTTTTTATTCGCTTCAACAAAATATGTATTCCGATTTTTTTTAAAGGATTTTATATAATTTATAGAATGAAAACTATTTCATCATGTTTTGATATATGTATTACTTCTGCTTAGTTGCTCAGTCCTATCACGTTAGTTGCATTTACAAACAAAAACTTCAAACCTTCAATAAATCAAATCATATACAACACAAAGTCTTAACAATTCGCTAATTAGTTTCGAAGTTGTTTAAATTTAATTAAAAACGCTCTACTTTTCTAATTGTTTTGTAAAAGTACAATTATTTGGCTCTGGCAAAATTGTTTAATTGTTTAATTGTAATTATATACAATTCTTTTGTGAATTAAGCAAAATCCTATTATTTCAAAAGAACTATCAAAAGAATGCTTTAAATAATCGAGTTCAAGAAGAAACTTTTGTGACAGCTTAAATTCCAAATAGATTAAAAACAGTGATGAAGCTTGGATTGACAAGTTTGAGTTTTTGGAATGTTTTCCTGAAATGCTCCATTCCAAAAACTTTCTAAGCATTTTCTTTGGAATTTAGTCCAAATCCAAATCAATGCATCGTAAACCAAAATCAAATTACTCTAGTTCTAAAATCTCGTTTTTGGAACGTAACGTATGTAATTTAAATAGACCACATTTAATTTCTTTGAGTGCACAAGAAAATTAAAGAAAGAACGACAATATTGACTGCTTTAACAACGTGCAGTTTAAAATTATGCTCAAGGTGTATTTATTCTAAAACGAGGAATATGTATAACTAGTAAACGTGACATCTGGAACATAATCATTCCTCAAAATTGTTGTGAAAGAAGTATATTTTAAGTACATGACTTGGAAATACTTTCTGAAAAGAAAGATTTAAGAATTCGACTTTTTAAACTTAACTTTTTGTTATAAATGAAATGTCTTATATCTTTGTCGCTAGTTGAAAATGAACATGAACATTTTAAATATTAGAAAGTAAAAGTATGCATGCATAGTAGTGTAGAAAGAAATGACAATGACATTATGCAAATTGGAAATGAAACATTTGCTCTGGATTGTGGTTGATGTTCATAATATAATATTTTCTTTTACAATAGGCTAATATAAGATACTTTTTGGTTTTTGGACATATCCTTCAACAGAATAAAGTGAAAGAAATTAGGTTGGTTGACAAATGTTTGCTTTCACTAGTAGATTTTTGTCAAAAATAAATTACTATATGACGAAAGAAATAAAGAAAATTTGTAACAGAATAGAAAGTACAAAATCAACTTACGGTTTAGAGTAGAGGAGAAGCGAAGCGGCAGAAGCTGACTATGTACTATTGGTTGGTAGTTTGTACTTTCACTTTTTTGAAGATTTTCTCTTTGTACTTAAAAGTTTGTTGTACACTTGGACCTAGGTAGAGTTTCTTTTCGTTTTACTTTTTGCTTTCAAGCTCAAAGTGGTTGTATTACATGAATGAGAAGGAGATAGATAGTTTATGGCCTATGTGAAATAAAACGAATAATCTTAAAGAAAGATGAGTTCTATATTCTTTATTTTATTTTTTTTTTCTTTGTAACAACAGCAAAAGTGCTTAGGAGGAGGAAAGTTTAGTGCAGTTATATTAAAAGGCTCCAGGACCAGTGCTGGAATCGTCTGCTCTACTCTAACTGAATTTTATCAATGTACAGGGTTTTACAAAGTTGTTCAGTTTTATTAACCATGGGGTCTCCTGATACTCTATCTAGATCTGGGCTACTGACTCACTCACTGACTAGCCAAGCCAAGACTATTCATGCACACGACGATGGTTTTAGGTTTACTGGAATGTTTTCCAGGTTGAACGAAAGGGAAATTCAGGAAACTATGTAATACTAAGGATATGCATGGAAAGAATCTTACAAAAAAAAACTCATTCTTTTTCTTTTCCTTGTATGTAAGCTAAGCTTTATGCATGTAAGACATACCTAGTTTTATTTATGGGTTTTGAAGCTCTAGTATTTAGTCCACTGCGCTGTTGGATAGCATAGATCAGCTTTTCTCTAACCATATCCCATATCCAATCCCAATGCATTCCATAGTCTTTTTTGTGCTCATCTGCATCTGAAAGTGATAAGTAAACTCTCAAGAGCTACGTGTCTTTAGGTTTTACTTTCTCCTTTAGAATCTTAATGATCTGATAGTAAGATTAAAAATTTTATTTAAGCGTATAAGTACTTTCACCAAATATTAACGGATAAAAAGTTCCATGGCTTGATTAAAGAAAATGATACTACAAGGGAAAGAATGTTACAAATTCTTTAGGGTTTTTATACCACTATATTTAAGAAAATTATATGAAAAAAAGAAACAGTTGGAGGAAATGAAATTTTTTTGTGAAAAGCTAATTTACATCATCCTACACGTATAAAAACTAAACTGCATGAATGAACATATCTTAGTTAGTTCCGTACAATATTTTTTAGTTTAATCTAAGGAAGAAATTTTGCACTGGAGCCTTCCAGGAAAAGTTTAGTTTTAATATCCGGTTATCTTGACTTCCTTAAAAATTCTCTGATAAATTATTTTCTGATTACATCCAAAACATTTAAACTAACCCTAACTTTCTGTTGATTAGAATAAAGAATTGAAGTTTTATCAATTTTTTTTGGTGGTTTTAATGTAACATTTTGACAGTTTATTCACAGTGTTACGATTAAGGTAAAGCTTTTTATTAACTAATTGTCGCAATCAAAGGTTTATCAAAGATCTATAACTTGCATAATTTTTTTTGTGGTAGTTTATTAATGTATAAATGTATCTCACTTTGAGTTCCGGCATTTTCTAAACTGCAGTTAGAACTTTATGTCAGATATTGTGGTAGAAATAGTTAGAAAATGGAATTTGATTTATGAAACCAAACCAAACCACTTCATGGAAAGCATTTAATGCATGAATGAAATCTAAATCAAATGGCAGCAGAAATTCTGGATTCTTTTTCCTTAGTAAATTTTCAAGTTACCTGAAAATAAAGCCTTAATGCTTAGCATACCAATGGTCATGAAATAAGTATTTCAAAACGGAGAATGGCAAATGCGGATATCCTAGATTCCTATTCGCTTTTTATTCAGCTCATACATGCCTGTCACAGGAAGAAGAATTTCTTGACAGATCAGAGAAAATAATACAGAAAGAAATTCTTGCTTTAACAGTTCATGTTCACCGAAAATCCAAATTCTAATCTTTGCTTAAGTTAAGTGTATTTTTTTTGGTTCTCAATCTCATAAAACTCTACCATGTGCAAAAATATTTGTTGAGTGTAGTAAAAAAAATGAATCGTAAGTTGCAAAGGCTTTGATCTCGCGTCACGTCAGTATGAGAAGTGAACTTTCTTTAAACAACTTTGAAGGAAATGAACCCTTTTTCTTTGTCGTCTCGATATATGCCACTTAAACTGAAACAAAGTTATCAGTAATAATATTATTAGATCAGTTTCGTAATAAAAATATTGTTTTATGATGAACACATCTTCTAATTAATTTTCTTAAAATCATGCTTGTGATGCAAGTTTGATTATTTTTGAGTTTTATTGTTATAACCCAAAAACCTAAATAAGCTTCTTTCAACTTTGAACTTAAAATAAGTACGAAATTGTGTGTGTTGGGGTGGGTGGGGTTGCCACTTCAAGAATTGAGTTGATTTGACTTGTCATGAAAGAAAGAATTCTTTAATTCTAAGAATGAAAGATCTAACTTAACAGCACGACTTCCGACAGCATGGAAGGAACTTCATCTTAACTTAAATGTTCTACCATTCCATATCCATATATTTGACTTATAAGAACGTACATACGTATTCACATCAATCAGTTTGTTTCGAAACTTCTGTTATCCAAACTTTGAAGTTTCTTATTGATTGAAAAGTTACGCAACCTAAAAATCACTCTGTTTGATACAATGTTAAAAATGATTTGCTATCGCTACATTAATTTCTCCTGCCAAATGTATATGGATGGATTTTACATTCACAAATTGCAACAAAGTATAAAATCTCTCGCATAAACGTTAATACCCTTACATGCAAAATAAGCATCTTATTCCGGAGGTAAAATTGTATTAATCCGTGAGGTCATAACTATATGTAACAATAATAAATTGAAATATAAAACAAAAAGTTATGTATTGATATTTCCAGAACAAATGTTCAATTCTCAAGGTTGACACAAGAATCCACTTTAGTGAGACGAGAATATTATGTTGTTTCAGGAACAAAAACAATAAAAAGGAAATGCTGATATGTAAATTTTCCTCACATACATGCCTTCTATTTCCTAATTTTCAACTAAATATCTTTGAGAACAAAGTTTTTGCATATCCTTTTGTATCTTACTAAAGTTTTTTGAAGTGTTAAATTGTTTACATTAAGTAGAAATATATTGTTCTGAAGAAAGTTTGAAAGTTAAGGTAACATGGATACATCAAAGTTTAAGTTTGAAGTTACGACAGCTAAATATTATTTATCATTTACTAGAGATAAACCACCGTTTAGTCATTAGGAACAAATACATTTTTCATAATTTTGGAATAATGTTCCTGACTTTCAGAAGGGCTTTGTTTAAATTAAGATTACTGAATCTATTCTCTCAAATAATTTTGATCAATTTTTTTCAAGAAGTTGCATCAAATCCACTTAACTCGTCAAATCGTAATAAAAAACATAGTTTTAATTGAAAACTTCTTAATGTACAACTTTCTGATGACGTACTTCTTCTGTTTCAGGACTTATGATTAGCAAAGAGGTTAGGTTGCCTGTTCAAGTACCAAGAGTAGTTCCAAACCAACAAATCGAATTAGATCCTAGATCCAAATCCAATTATTTTTACCCAAAAACCCGTGGACAAGAACAAAAGATCAGTTCTTTATTTCATCCTTGCTTTCTTCCTAAGGATATTCAAGTGTCAAACAAGAAACTAGGTAAGGAGGAACTTAAGAAGTTCTCAACAACAATATATTAAATTACGTAAATGACAGGAAAGTTATAAGTTATTATTTGATTTTGAAACCTAAAACTTTGAAAACATCTTTAGGGCACTACTACCACAAATAATTTTAAACATGCAAAAACCCTAAAAAGAATCATTTAATTTTGCATCCTAAGAAGAAGAATGCAGTAGAATATTCAAGGTTTTATTATTATTAATATTGAAGTTTTAATTTTAATGCTAGTTTTAGTTTCAAAGTAAACAAACAAACCCCTGGAGCAGTTGAGATTGAAAAACATATCTTTTGTAGGGATTCTGATTTCAAAATGAAGAATTATAAATACATTTTAATTTATTTACTTGGGAGCTACCGGTAGATAACTAAATGTTGGTTGTAGTATACAACAATACTGAACCAATAAATGTTTATATGTTTATTATTATCATGTTAGCATGAGCATAGATTTAATCGGTGATTTGATTTAAAAACCTATACACATTTTATTTATGTCCAAAAGTGAATTAGAGATTCAATTTTATATTATTCAATAAAAAGCGGACGAGTGGGCGATGCGAGGCAATTTGATAAAAAGGAAGTTAAATTCAGATTTGCAAATGTAGGCAGATATAAAATGTCTTGTCGAATTCATTTCATTCCAAGGAAAACATGCAAACATACAATTTCTTATTTATTTGACATTGAATCCACGTAAACGATGTGTGGGAATGGTTCTGAAAGCCAAGAAAGTTTTTCATATCAACAACTTAACATAAATTTAGAAGTTTTGTATTCCTACCCTATATTCTTACCCACTTTCTCTTTTCAAAATAAACAGTTTCAACAATTTTAATTTCCATTTCAAATATTGTATTATTTACAGATCCAAATTTATTAAAGCTTTGGAGAAAAGAATGTTTGCATTGGCTTGAAGGCCAAATTCGAAATCCTGAAAATTATAGACAAACAAATATAGGGATTACTAAGCCTCATCTTCATAATAATGCTATTCGTTTAGCTTCTAGTACAAGCAAAACATTTCAAGATCCTAACTTAAATACGAAGCTAAATTCAAAAATATTACAAGCTAACAAATCATTTAATATTCAACCTCAAAGTAAGTTGGAACAATTTTCTTCTCACTCTTTGTTAACTGACTATGGAACTACGTACTATTCATTTTTACTTCCTTATTCTAACCATAAAATTTCTCAAGGGATTCCAGGCATCAAACATCAAAGAAAAGACCTCATAAAGGTTTTAGATAGGAATTTCCACAGTTTCCTTCTATCAAGAAAAAGAAAAGAAAAATCCAAAGAACAACCTAATAAAATTCAATCTCCACAGTCTTCAATAGGAGGAAGAACTTTTATTAGGCCAGTCGTATCGTTAGCCCAAAAAGTACCGTATCACTCTCCAAGTGCTGTTCAATCTAAGAACCGACTGATCAATTCAGATTACAGCTCCCCAACAGTCAAATTTAATTTAGACATTGAGAAAGAGCATGAATCCTTTCCTATTCAAGAATGGATAGAACCATTATTCAACTACGAAGATATTTTTCACTCTAATAATATTACAGCTTTGAATCCTATTTTCGACAAAAAGAGAAAAGTCGGTGACAATATGGCTCGCTTTAGTTTGAATGAGAATATTGAGTTTGGACAAGAATTGCCGGAAGTGAATCCAACTGAACAATACTATTACCAAGAAAAGAAGAATATACTAGAACCTTATTACCACGAACAAAATCTGAGAAGTGGTACTTTGAAACAAGATAGAACATCTGAAGAAAAACCTTTTTCTTTTCAGAATTCAGATGTATCCATTTCATCCGCTCAGAAGATTCCAAATGAAACATATTCGATATCAAAAAATAATTACCTTTCACGTAACAATGATGCTTCAATAAGTAGAGTATTAATCAATGAGGAGGCAAGTGGAAAAAATGAAAAGAATTCAGGATCTGGATTAAAGACTCAAGATGGAAGAAGAAATCAAGGTACATCATTTTTCATATTGTACTATGAAAGTTAAATCTGTATATTAGAAATAACACCGTGTAAATACACTGCTTCGCAGTAATAAGAGCAGCTAGATGTTTTGATGGAGTGTTATAGATATTTTTTGAATTCCATTCAAACTCAACCCTGCCAAAATTATTATTCTTTTTCTACATTCCTACTTCTATTATCCAAAATACAATAAGCTCATATTACAAAAGCTAATTAAACTAATAATGAAGCGAGGAATGAATTATTGTTTATGAAACAAACAAGAGAAAACACGGCAAACAAGTAATACAGCAAAAATGACATATTTTATTTTTCGATATCAGAGTATTATTATTATTGATGATGATGAATGATGAATGAAAGGAAGAAAAATGACATGTGCCTGGCTATTGTATTTGTATATTTATTTGCTATTTTCCCCTATTCATTGCCAAATATTTTGATTAAGAAATTGAAACTTGTTTCAACTAATTATGGTTAAGACGAAATTTACCAAGAATTTTTTTGCCATAAAAATAACTATCAGGTTCTATTTTTTTCTTAGAAAGACTGAAGGCCAAATTACATACGAATGAAGAAATCAATTCATTCGATACAAGTAAAACAACCAGCAGTAGCAAAGGTAAACCCGACACTAAACAAGTCTAATCAAAATGTCTAATCAAAATGTTCTGGTTTTATTCTGAAATAATTAAATTCAAAAGGTCTCGAATTCGTGGATAATCCTGGTTACAATCCCAATACTTTCACTGAGAACGAATTCCGGAACCAAAAGACAATCACATCAGAGAACCACAACAAAAATAACAAACTTCAAGTAAACCTCGAAAACTCATTAAGAGTTCAATTTGGTTCAACGAGCAATGATGAAAAAATCAGTGACAAGACTGGTTCCATAATAAGAAGCTCAAATGACTATGTCTTCCAAAAACTACTTAAAAATTGGATGGCTTTGAGACATAGCCGAAGAACCTGAGAAATTATTCCTTTCAAGGGCTGGATTATGAATATAATTTTTTACACCTCATACAAACTTTTTGTAAAAGAGAGCCGAATATATTATTATGTTCTTTTAATATAAGTATGAGGGAGTCATTTAATCGAATTTTCATGTATTGCTAACATTTTAATAAATCACAACACTTTGTAACTTTCTTTTCAACTTTCTCCACCTGGATATAAGTAATCTGTGGGTTCCTTTGAAACAAAATGCAAATCATAAAAAACACTAAGCATATATGACACGTTCCACTCTTGGGTCATTACCCTACCACTACCAGAACTCTAAATGAAGAGTAAAACATATACAAAGGAAAATTTTAAGTAGAAAGTTGTTGATAGGTTGGGGAAGAAGAAATTGGTAATATGATAATTTACCAAATCATAAAAATCTCTGATTCTAATGATTTTTGTACACCTGATATCCTTGGCCATTACAATTTACAATGATATAACTGCTAATTTCGTCAGTAAGAATTTAGGTATTCACATTTCTAATGCAATGCATCTACAAGAAGTAAGTTTAAATTTTCACTCAACCCATTTCAATGGTCAACTGATGAACCAAGAAGGAAATTTTCTGACTTTGAAAATAGAAAGTTGTATACGGAAAAGAAAACTTCAAAGATTACAATAAATGTTTAACTTTTACCATTCTAAAACGATACGTAATTACTTAAAATTATATAAAAAGTACTCCAAATAAATTACTAAACTTTTACGCTTACAAATAGCGATACTACAGGATAACAGCGGATATAGTAAAACTGTCATCAACCTTTGGCAGCATTTTATCTGAAGTAATAGAATTTCCTACAATGGCTAACGCGTTTTATATTTCAGGACAATTTATACAAGCAGATTGTTCGAGTGCACTAGTTCACTATCTAATTTCTTTTGTTAATTTTACCTATTCTGTCATGGTTCTAAATGTGTAGCCGGTTCTGTTCCAGACGATGTTATTTGCTTTGCTTTGTATTTAAATCGTACGTGTTCAGTGTTGGATTATAATACCCGTAAACCATTGTATTTATCCATCTAGCAATTACTATTTACAGTTTAAATCCGAATGAAATATATGAGTGGGTTTAAATCCTCACAAAGTTTATTGAATGAGAATCTGCTGCTCTGTCATCTGTCCTTATTTATTTAACAAAGCCTAGATTATTCAGATTTGTTTTCAAAGTTTCAAGTAAATCAATTTGTGATTCTGCCAAGGATCATGATCGTGTTCATGATACTTCCATTCTAAAATGTTTCCCTGATTGCTAAAATCGATTCAGTCACTAAAAAAATACATACAAAGAAGGGAAAACATTCAAAACCTATGATGGTCAGGATGGATTTGAACAGGTCAAATTATTATAAAAGATCAGTGATAAGGTTCCTTTATAAAACACGTAACGCAAAGGGGTGGAACTGGTTTCCGGCTTGACTTTACAGGCTATTTTTTGTAATGGAAAAATCGGAAAAAATCCCTTCTGAGGGGATGGGTGGGTCAAAAATCGTGAATTTTAGCGTTCAGTATTTCATGGAAGTTTTGGTTTAAACACTCTACTTCAAAAGATTGAATTGAAAAGATTAAGTCTCCAGTTTACAATTTGACTGATTGTATTTTATTTTCTTGTACACAATAAGTACGGTATTCTGCATGGTTTTGTTAAGATTGGTTCCAGGAAATATACAAAAGAAAGGAACTGGGATTTAGAAATTTTTCACATTGTAATTTGGGTAAAAGGAAA
>JAQGCY010000553.1:0-16351 GCA_034700645.1 Xenylla mediterranea | reverse complement strand
AGTGTTTGAACAGCCTCCAAGGAGAAAGTGGGTGCACGCGGTGTGGGTGCAAAATAGGGTGCTTTTTAGTAGGACCGGAAACTGACACGAGAATTGTTCTGTATTAAAGTTTCCAGCGTTTCTTCCAATTGGAATCAATATCAACTGTTGGTCTAATTTGGAATTGTCACCAAAATGGTAAGCAATAAGCTAAGCTACTGCTAAATTGCGAAAAGCGCTGCGCTGCAAGCTGCGGGTCCTGCTAGATTTCAGAAAGCGAAAACACTGTGCTGCAAATTGGTACAATTGCTGAGCTCTTTAACTGGACGCTGGAGCTCCTGGTTCACGTTTTCCCTATCCCTAGCCACGCTGGATTGTTTCTTATCTCCAAAGGTTTCCAGTGTCCATGTCCAAAATCTGGATTGGCAAATGGGGAAATATTAAGCGTAAAGCTTCTGCATTGCAAGCATTTTGATTCAATTTATTGATGAAAATGTGCCAAAATGTCAGATACAACTAACAATTATTAAAGTATAGCCAACTGTGAATAACGATAACAATTTCATGTTTTAATCCTTGCTTCTTCTCTTATCCAATTTAGACAACTAAACGGCGTAATAATGGACGGTCCAAACATGGACGTGGACATGTAAAACCTGTACGTTGTACCAATTGTGCACGTTGTGTACCAAAGGACAAGGTAAGAACCATTGATTAGTAGCAACTGGTCACTGGTTAGTCCATTTGCATTGTATAACTTTTGATTGTGATTAATAGGCTATCAAGAAGTTTGTCATTCGTAATATTGTTGAAGCTGCTGCAGTTCGTGATATTACTGAAGCCTCTGTTTATAATCAATATGTCCTACCTAAATTATATGCCAAGTTACACTACTGTGTATCTTGTGCTATCCATTCAAAAGTTGTAAGGAATCGTTCCAAGGAAGCACGAAGAATTCGTACACCACCACCACGATTTCCAAACAGAGTAAGTCAATCACAAATTGCATACCAATCAATCATGAAAATCACCCCTTAATTTTCCATTCGTTTCTTTTTTCTAGGACCAAAAACAACAACAACAACCAGGAGCCAACCGTCAAAACTAAAAACTTAAAACCTGGAATCTTCATGAATAGTTCTTTTTTTCCTTAATACTTTGTTTTTATTATTCATGTAAGTGTTTGTTTTAATGATTTTTTATGTAACAGTAAATTATCATTAAAAGAAATAAGATGGTATTTTATACACTCTGAAAACTACAATTACAAGTTGAATTGATTTTCCTTTGCCCATTTCTTCATAACGGACAAAATTTTCTCAGCATTTTGTGAAGATGATTGACGTAAAAGGGAAATGATATCTGGTAGGGATTCTCTGAAATAGTTAAGCGGTGTTAAGATTACTTAGTCGTTCAGAATTCCGATCATGAAAAAAGTCTTACTTTGGCTCATGTCCAGCGATAATGAGCTGAAAAACTCCAACACAAGCTCCACGTTTTCCTTCCCAATTTTCTTGACTTGGATCAAATTTTTCTAAAATATCAAATGCCTTGGCTGCATAGTAAAATTGTCCCATACGATAACATTCGTTTGCAATCAACTGTAATTTAAGAAGGCAAGAATATTTATAGAAATTGGTTGATACTGTCACGTAAACTTTTAACATACTTGCAAAAGCTGAAATGATTCAGGACTAGTATCCATCCTTTCATAAATCTCCCAAGCAATTCTGGGTTTTTTGTTCATAATGACTGGAATTAAAACATTTTAAATTAATCAAAATTCCATGCAACGTTTCCAACTACGAAAATGAAAACTTACGACAACGAGCCATGCACTGCATATATGTAAAATCATTCCGGATTTTTTCACTTTGAACCATTCCAAGTACAGATTCCGCATCAGTGAAATTATTTAGCATTGCCAAAGCCTGGAAGTAATTTAATTTTCTTGTCATAAGTGTTTTGTTTTTGAATGAAGATTTAACTTTACCTGTGCATAATTAAAATTAAAAGTGTCATCATTATAGTAATGTGTTCGAACCGAATTAAGATACAAAGCACAATGATCAAAATTAGAATTAAGAAAATGTGCTGATGCCATGCAGAGTCGTCCAAATACAGAATCATGCTCAGCATCACTTGAACCAATTCGATTGTAGTAATTTTGAGCCATTGACATGTATTCTCTCTGGATGAAAAGATGCAATTTTATAGATAAGCGAAAACATTAGGCATAGTTTTGCTGCATTAGAAACTTACGCTTCCTTGAATACTTTGTTGGGACAAAAGTACATTAACGATTGCATGAAGAATGAATTCTGGAACTGTTTTTGGTTTGATATCTTTGATTAGCTCATATGCACTTCGTATGTCGTCCTATAGAAATTATACTGGTTAACAGTAATCGTAATTAACCATAATGAGAATCTAACCTGGTGCAAATAATAAATCACAAGATTTAATCTTGCTTCCGGAATAACACCAACTAATTTTGGCAATGCTTGAAGTGCACCTTCACCATTACGAAATACAACCAAATTATGACGGATCAAATCAAATGAATTGGAAAATGCTCCTTGCTTTGTTTGTTCTTCATGTTGCTTGAAAAGGAATTAGTGGAAGATAAATGCAACCATTGGATTTAATAGCTGCTATGCAAAACTTTACCATGATATTTAGCAACGGTTTCAATTCCTTTTCTGCTGCTGGTCCAGTATACAAACGAAATGTATTACAAGCTCGAAGATTGAGTGCAACTGCAGAATCTGGATGAGTTTGTAAATATACAGCAAGTACTTCTTGGGAAACATCGTAATATTCTAATCGATGATAGCAAAGGGCAACATAGACGTTTAGGGCCAAGAATTCTCTGAAACAAGCAAAATGCAATATTTTCTGCCCCAAATTCTCATACGTCATCATACTTAATCATTGTGCAAGGAACAAAAAGGAAATGGATAATAATTCAAAGGTTTACCTATTTTTAAGGGCAACTTGTACCATTGGTAACTCTTTTTCACAACGCGAGTTAACTAAATCAATCATGTGGTCAGAAATGTCTTGGAGTGATTCGCAATCAAACAAATCTTCATTTTCATTAATGCTAAAGGTGTAGAAATTGCAAGGTTGGGTTGGGTTGTGCAAAGGTGTATATTGAATCATTCTTAGCATAAAAGTAGATCTTACCTATTGTCAATCAAAATTCGTTTATAAATATCAATTGAGCTCTGAAAATCCCCACGAAGATAATGAATTGAGGCCAGAGATAATTGATTTTCAATTGTATCCTTTAATTTTTGATGAAATTCCATTAGTTGATCATCATCCCCAATTTTATGAGCCAAATGAAATTGAAGACGCGTTTGTAAATCAACTTCTGCACCTTTTTCTGTAGCATTTTTAGCTTCTTCAAACATTCCAAGGGCAAAATAACAACATGCAAGGTTAAGCCATAAAATTTCTTGATCATCTTCATCATTAGTATTTTTTAGAAGAGCTGAATATTCGTCAAGAGCCTTTGGATAATTTCCAAGATGGAAAGAACAGTAGGGAATTAATTTAGTTGCATTTGCAACAACATCTTTTCCTCCGATTCCGCTTGTTGGATCTGAACGGTGAGTAGTCTGTGATGAAATACTTTTTTGAAACTGTAGAGAAAAAATGAAGATGAGTTGAAAAATTCTTGATTTCATGAGCATTTGGAAAAATTACCTCTAACAATGTAAGGGCCCCAATAAAATCCCGTTTTGAAAGAAAATCTTCAATTTTCGGAAACTTTGATGCAGCCTCAGATGTGGAACTTGAAGCACCAAGTCCATCAGTTGGTCTTGCACGTGAAAGAAGCTAAATTAAAAGTGTTACAGAAAATTAGTGAATATTTGCAAAGGGTTTGGGTTAATTTCTTACCATTTTGATTTTTCAAAGTGGTTCGATTCAGATTTACGAACTGTAGTGAAATCCAGCAATTTTTCTCAAGAAATCGTCAATCCCTGAACAGGAGAAGTGTTTTGTTTGGATACAACGACTTCCATGGAAACAGTAGAAAAGAAACGAAACAAGAATGCTCTGCTTTGGGGTTTCGCTCAAGTCAGAAAGAAAGTGGTGTATCACAACGTTGCAAAGAAAGCTTAAATAATAAATTGGAACTTTTTAATTTTTAAATCAATGACTGGGTATGGTTTTGTTATAAACTTTTGAATCATATCATAAATCGTAATCATAATTGAATAAATAAATCACAATTCAATTAAACATATATGGAAATTATAATAAACTAAATTAACTGCTTGTTTCTTTAAATTAAATATCTTAGCTTTAGATTTTAGTCTTTTGCATAATTTTTTTTAAATACGTTTTTGACATCACAACAAACTGAGATGCATTAAATCCTTGATTCTTGTCCTAATTCGTTTTTAACTTGAGCTCCCAATCTTCACTAACTAAAAATTTAGGTTTCCTTATCACATATGCAAGATCCCCTTCACCTTCTAGTTTGACTGTGCCCAAACCTGTAAAAATTAACGGATAATTAATCATTAGATGGAAAATCAATCTAAAATGAATATAAACATACTTTGACTCCTTCCTTCAATTGATGTTGGCTTTTGAGGCAGCCCAAGAAATACAATTCGCTCTATCCATTCCACAGTTTTAAATTCTGTTGATGGATTTTGTATTTTTGCATTTAGTGTGTTATCAGCAAAAGTAAAATGGATTTCAAGGTATTTTCCTTGTCGATAATCAAATGATTCACCGTCATCAATATATAGTGAGCCATTGGCAGTGGCCTGTAAAGATTTAATGAGTATTGAAGAACGAATCTACCTAATCAATTACCAAAAGTCGTTAATAATACCTCTGGAGATAACGCAATGTACAGCGTATACGGATCATGCTTCATTAGAGAGGATGCACGTCGAATTCTTTGTTTTGTCGGGATAATTGTACCACCACGTTGAAATACTGGAATCTATTGAAAAAGGGCAGATGAAATTTAGCAAACTATTCAGAAAACTGCAAGAACTCAAGCTTACTGTATCTTCTCCAACAGCCATCTCAAATGATTCGCCTATACTGTGATAGGTCTTATAACTATAGAAATCGTACCACGTTCCTTTGGGAAAGTAAACTGAAACACTTTTCAATCCTGGATCTGTTACTGGATGTACGAGAAGAGCAGGACCTACAAACGATTGAATAATTAAAACCAATCGCATTTTCATTTAAAAAAACCAAGTCGTATTCACCAATCAAATGTTGATCTTGTGTACGGAATGCTTTTATTTCTTCTGGAAATTCATACCACATAGGTCTCATGGGTGGGGATCCAGTTTTCTCATTTTCATAAAATAGTGTGTACCAATAGGGTAGAAGGGCATAACGTTTTCTAACAGCGGAACGAATTAGTGATACCATATGGTCTCCAAATACCCACGGTTCTCGGCGTTTGGTCTCAATATGTGCATGATTTCGGACAAATGGTTGAAACATTGCGGCCTATTTGTTCACAAATACAAATGCTGTTTGAAAGCTGTCTTATACTTCCCCAAACTTAATTCAATACAATATTTACCTGATACCAACGAAGCATTAGCTCAGAATCAGGATTATGAAAAAATCCACCAATATCTGCTCCACAGTGTGTAATTCCAGAAATACTTAAAGATAGGCACATTGGGATTGATGCTTTGAGATGTCCCCAATTGGCCATATTATCCCCAGTCCACACAGCAGCATATCTTTGAGCTCCAACAAAATGAGATCGTGTTAGAATAAATGGACGAAGTTGTCCACCGGATCTTTGAAGATGTCCATGATATGTTGCCATAATCTAGCAAAACAAATGGAATTATTAATCATTCATGCATTGCTCATCGGAATATTTGGAATATACTTTATAAGTTCATTACTTGCATAAATCCATAAAGATTATGAACATCCCGATGTTCCCAACCTCCATAATGTACCATATCTTTTGGCATTGTTACTTCGGGTCCATTAAAAACTGATGGTTCATTCATATCATTCCATGTATAAAGATCCAAAGTTGAACCAACATATTTGTCTAGGCTGAAAGCATTTGCCCAATATTCTTGTACTTTTGGATCAAAAAAGTCCAAGTATGATGAGGATCCTGGCCAGCACCAACCTTCAGAAACGGAAATTACAAAATTAATTCTACTTTATTTTTCATAATTCAGACTAGTTTCAATATACCTTCATAAACTTTTCCATTACGATCTTTTACATAAAGATCTTGACTTAGCGCATCTTCATGTACAAAATATCCTGACTCCCTTTTAATATGTGGATCAACAATTGTCACCATTTTACGTCCTTTTGCACTAATATTTTGAATCATTTCAACGGAATGTGGGAATTTGTGTCCGTCCCATGTAAAGTATCTAGTTTATAACATTTTTTAGCTAAGCTTTACAAATCATAGCGTAATTTCTTATCTTACTTTTTTCCATCTGTATGCTCAATATCCAACCACAATGAATCATAAGGAATGTCATACTTATCAAAATTCTCATCCACAGTTCGAACATCTTCTTCATCATTGTAATTCCATCGGCACTGATGATATGCGATGCCCCACATCTAAAAAAAAAAATAATAAGCATTTACTTATGAAATCACATTGGATTTTGCAATATAAATAGTAATTACAAACCTGTGGCAATGGTGTAGTTCCAGATAACTTCCCAAACTGCCGGATTACGTCGGCTGGTTTAGGACCAAGAAATACAGTAATATCAAGTATTCCACTTTCACTCATCCAACGAGTCTTTCCTTCATTTTCTTCTGTTCCACCTAAAATTAGAAACTGGTATTAGAAGAAGACCATTGCAAAATGGTGTTAAAAGTTAGTAAAGGATAAGTACGAGGTTTAGAAGGATTTTGAGGCTGAGACCAGGAGGAATTTGTTTGCAAAGCAAGGAATTGTTTTGATTTGTTTACAGCATAAGAAGCAGAAGTACCTATAGTACTAAATATACCTGTGGGGCAACCAAAAACCAAAACAACACTAATACAGTACAAATTATGATGTCCCCTTCACCACCCATGCAAATGCTAATCAGATGAATAACATACCTCCAACAAGGTTAACAATTGAGTCAACTAAGCCACCACTGGAAACTCCGACATCAACCCATGTTTCAGCAGCATTTAGCCAAAGTACGCCAACTGTTCGTTTCTCACTGCAGCAAAGAATTGTCATAAATATTTTCATTAAATATAAATCAACTTTTTCTGTACCTATGAGCTATTACATATGGCACAGCTCCATAAAGTGCCATCCCATTATCTAATTCATACTCAAAAACATCCAAATTGTATAATCGATATGGATCTCCGTTCCTAGAATATTGGAGACAGATTTTTTAAGGAATATTGTACAATCACAATCAGTTGATTTACAGAATGCAATGTTACCTTGTATCTCTCAGTGCAAAAGTATCCGCATGTTCTGGAATGCCATAAATATTTTGTGTATGTGGGAAATCAATATCAACCCCAATTGATTCTGGGCCTCTTGGTTTAGAATCTGTATTTCCACCAAAAGATTCCTCCCACATTGATGGTTCAGGTTCTTCTTTCAATGCATTTTCTTCGACACCTTCTTGTCCTTCATCGTCTGCTGGAGCTTCATCATTGCTAGAAAACAGAAAAGCGATACGGTTAAAATTGGCAAAACATTTAACATCTTATATGATTGATGTAAAGCTCACGAATCTGGTTTGGTCCGAAGATGTTCAAACTTAAGGGTATTTCTTCCATTGATAACAGTAACTTTTTCACCATCAGCATAAAATTCCAGCTTCAGTGGGCTACTATGAACGTGGACTTCATTGCTTCCTGATTTAACAACCCATGCTTGGTTGGTTTTGGATACTTCGTACCTGCAGTAATCAGAAGTTACAATTGAAATGAATAATCTTTAGCTACCTAATAGTTTAGACTTCACTTACTTGGCATAAGTAAACTCTTTTAATAATGCATGTTCAACTTCATATCTTGGTAAAATTGGATTAGCTTCATTCATTTTAACTCTAAACGTCCCATCGGCTAGGACAAGGAGTTCCAGCCTAAAATGTACTTCATTTTTCTTATTTATGACATTAAACACAATTTTAGAATCATATTCTTGTCCGGTGGACAGGTCTATTTCATATCGAGATGATCCTTCTTGGACATGGCGTTGTCTCCTAACAAATACAAAGTAATTATTAATCATAGAACAAATTAAGTCTCAAATATGCATATTGCTCCAATTATTAACATGCACTTACTTGCAAAATCCACTTTGATCACAAGTTCTAAACTTTCCTCTGTCAACCGGTTCAGAAAATAGGGGTAGTAATATTAAGAGACTAGCTGTAGCGAATAGTCCGGGTCGCATTTTTATGGGGGTTGTAGCAATTCGTGGAGCTAAATCTTCACAGAATCACTGGAAACTTCGCCAAGGTCACTGGAAAACTGGAGACCTTGAACTTAATTGGATTGGCGGAGTTAAATGACACTTCGAATTCAATTCAAGCTCCTGTTTTGTTGCTGGCATCGGCTTCTTCGGCATGGATTAAGCTGATCCTGAGCTTCTCAATGCCAAGCCACAAGCCAAATCCTATTGCTGCCAGCCAAGCAAGCATAGCCAACCCGGAATCAGATGATTGGAGAAAGAAGACCGAACGAGGGGTCCCTGAAGTTAGCCGACAACCGACTTGAAGTTAGCCGACAGCCGACAAAAGCTTGAAGTTAGCCGACAACCGACAGAAGTTAGCCGACAGACGACAGAAGTTAGCCGACAGCCGACAAATCCCAGAAGTTAGCCGACAGCCGACAAAAACCGGAAGTTAGCCGACAAATTTTTGAAATTTTGTCTTGAAATACAAAAAAAAATCTCAGCCGACAGAAGTTAGCCGACAAAACCCGGAAGTTAGCCGACACACCGACAGAACTTAGCCGACACGTCGACACAAGTTAGCCGACAAAAACCAGAAGTTGGCCGACAAACACAAGTATATTTGTTACAACATGTATTAGATTATGCGTATTATATTTGTTCGATTATTGTTAATTCAAGTCAAGTTAGGTTAGGTTATAATACTCAACTTGCATTTGCATAGGTTAGGATAAAATTGGCCGCAAATATTTAGGAAGTTAGGTCGGAGGCTCCGCAGGAGCTGGAAAACCTGACTTCCTAAATATTTAAGGCCAATTTTAACCTGACCGATGCAAATGCATCAATATCGTGACTAGTTGCGGTATTCCGCATGCCCGTATTAGGTTTACAATTTTGTTTGCCTTTTTCTATTCGTGTCGGTTAACATTTAAATTTGGTGCATATTTTCATTATGGTTGTCGGCTAACTTCTGGTTTTACCGGCTGTCGGCTAACTTCTGTCGGCTTTCGGCTAATGAGTTGTCGGCTAACTTTTGTCGGCTGTCGGCTAATTTCTAGTTTTGACGGCTGTCGGCTAACTTCAAGGTTGTTGTCGGCTGTCGGCTAACTTCTGCTACGTGTCGGCAATAAATTAGCAGAATTTAGCCGACAAATAACAAATTTTTCGTGTCGGTTGTCGGCTGTCGGCTAACTTCAAGCTTTTGTCGGCTAACTTCTGTTGGTTGTCGGCTAACTTCTGCCCAAGTCCTGTTTCGTGGATTTTTCGTGTCGGCTGTCGGCTAACTTCCGGCACCCCCGAACGAGTTTGAAAAAAATTCAATCAAGAGTTGTTTTTAGCTGCTTCTAATGTTCAAATCTAATGCTTGCGTCTTTTTCACGAGTGTTTATAGATATATTTCTCTACTATTTGTTTGATCGAAAGTAAGAAGAACGAACAGGAAGCAACCAAGGAAGTCAGAACCGGAGACTTCGAAAAACTTGGAAAGCTTCCAGCACCAGCACGAAGAAACAGGCAAATTGACTATACATATATCGTAATCGTAGGCATTAGGCATAGCTTTATGGTAAGTTTGCATGTACATTTTTAATTATCTACGACGCATTGCATTAGATGTGGATGTGAGGATCTGACGTGCACGTTTTTTCCATTATAGAAATTACAGTTGGAATCCACATTTTAGCTTCCTGACCTTAAGAAGTTAATTCGGAACTAATCAAATCGTCGTACAAAATGAGTGGACCAGGATCTGGACCAATGCCTCTTCCACTTCCTGTAGCTGGAACTGCAGAAACAGCTCCAATCAAAAATGCTGCTGCTGCTACAGCTGCAGCTCCCGTGGAAAAAGATAAAGATAAAGGCACGATTAAAACGCTTCAGAAAGAGAACAAGGTTCTAAAGGTATGATTACATTTAGCTATAACTTTAACTACTAACTTTGTCTACAAAATTCTTGTACATACGCTTATTCTTACAGACTGAAGTACGGAAACTAGATCAACGTCTTAAACATTTGGAAACGGATCTATCAAAATCTAATAGTGTTAAAGATAGACTTGAAGGATTATGCAGGGAGTTACAGAAACAGAATAAGTTAATCAAGGTAAATAAATGCCACTGATCAAAATTCTGAGTCAATATAACATTAAACATTTACACCAAAATTACTTGTAGGTGGAAAGTAGTACAAAGCTCAAGGAAGCTCATGATAAAGGAAAAGAATTAGCTGCTGAAGTCCAGAATAATATGGGTTTTATGCAAAATATAAATACTAACCTTCAAAGTATTACTACGGAAAGTGTTCGAGTTAAACAAGAAAATGAAGAACTTGGTGCTAGAATGAATTTGCTAAAGGAGCATTATGAAAAGCGTGAAGAAGTAATTAAAAGCATTGCATTATTTTTGTCGCTGTGATCTGTAAATCTAGCTGTGTTTTTTCTTTTCAATAGATAATTCAATCTGCTCTAAAAGAAACCAACGAAGCCTATATGGCTACCCAAAAGGAACTTGCAGAATTAAAACTTAAAACAGCAGAAGAAAAAGAGAAATTATATGTTGAAATGCAACAATTAGCTGGTTCCTTAGTAGCTAGTCGTGAGCAAATGAAAGAATCTAAAGAAACTGAATATCAACTTCGTACACTTCTATCTAATTATGAAGAAAAATTTAATGGTCTCCAAACTGCACTTAAGGAAACTAATTCAGCATATAATAAATTTCGATCTGAAATGGAAAAAGTTACCAGACAAACTCAAACTCTCGAGAAAGATACTAAAAAATGGAGATCTCGTTGGGAAGAGACTAACGAAGCCCTGAAACAAGTAATGAAAAATAACAAGAAACTAGAAGCTGAATTGGTCAAAGCAAATGATGGGTTTGAGAAAATGACCAATTTGTGTCGAGTATTACAAGAAGAGCGTAAAAAAATATTCAAGGACTTGAAAGTAAATTCTGCTGCTACAGAGAAGGAAAATCAGAAACCAATTAGTCCAGTCCCAAGCCCAGTACCACCACCAGTAGTTGTAGTAAGCCAAGAACCAACTAGCAACAAATTATCTCCAACTTCTCCTTCTGGGCCTGGAGTTGAAAATGGAAATATAACTCCGTCTGCATCTCCTAAATCTTCGCCAAAGAGTCCTAGAAAAGGACAACAGTCTCCACAGCCACCAGCTTCACCCAAATCAAAGGCCAAGAAACAGAGTCCAAAGAAATAATGACTTCTGTCCTGCTGCCGGAATCCTGAACAAAGGACAAAAATTTTTGTGTGTATGTTTGATTGATGATACTTGATTTTAAGATTTTAACTTACTTACTATGTCCGCTTCTAAAGGATCTGAATTGTATTCTAATATTTTAAACGAAACGCACTTCAACTAATAATCCATATCCATCCATGCTACCCGTAGAGCTATTTATGCAAAAGTCTGTAAATTGTAAATGTAAAAAATAATTTATTCTTATTCTTCAAATCTAATCTAATCTAAATAGCAAAATACAGTTTCCGTTTGCAGTTTGTCAAAAAATTTATTGTCAGTCGTATTTGGATTTTTTATGTTTTTTCTTATGTTTCTTTGATTGGGATTCATGATCATGGCCATTACTTTCCAGTTCAATTTTTACGACTGCCGTCTGTTCTGGTTCTTCCTCATCTTCGCGATCGCGATGGTGTTTTTTCTTCTTTTTCTTGTGGGTTGTCGAGGTTGATTCATCTTCTTCCGGTTCCGGGATAATAGGTTCTCGTTTAAGCCTTTTCGCCGACTGAAACGGAGGTACTGGTTCTGGTTCTAAATCAATCTGTTCGAAAATTTCATCTTCATTTTCGTCACGTTTTCTCTTCTTCGAATGCTTTTTCTTATGAGTGTTTTCCGATACCAATACTGGTACTTGTGTTTCTGGTATAATTTTAATAGGAATGACTTCTTCTTCTTCACGGTGCCGGTGTTTGCTTTTCTTATGTTTGTGTTTCTTCTTGTGGGAAGATAAAGAATCAACTTGATCTATATCCTGAGCATTTTCCATTTCAGTAAGAATTTCACTAAAGTCAACTCCATAAATTGGATGTCGGATTTTAATTCCTTGGGGTAAAGTATGATGGGGTTTGTGGGTTTCTATAACTTGAGGAGGCTCAAGTTCCTCTAATGCTTCGCGGATAAGAATGGTACCGGCGAGTGGAGCTGAAACTAAAATATTAATACATCATGTAGTTATACTCATCTAAATTACTTGTGGTGGTATTGTTGGCTTATGCTTACCCAATTTAATGTTATCTAACACATCGGGAAGCAGTAACGAAACACCTTGTCCTTCATCTTCACTAGTAATACAAATACTCTCATATACTTTATCATTTTCTGGAGATGTGAACGTCGTAGTTTTTTCTCCAGAATCAAGGATTAGTTTCTTTCCTTCCATTAGCGAACATAAATTGGCCTAGAAAGACAGAATTAAGCACGATAAGTAAAGACCAGTAAAGATTAAGCAAATGGAATTGGGACTGAAAATTCTTACACTTTTTGGACACTGTATAACCCATACTTGGTCAGCACTTTCCAAGTCATCTGTTCGTAAAATTCCAGGGGTTTGGGTTACCCTTTGGAGACCTTGGAAAAGTGATGGAGGAAGCTAGATCGAATTTAAGGGAAAATTCTTATTATAAATTGAAACTATTAATGTGTATGCTTGCTTACCTGTGAAGTATTGATTTCCTTAAGCCGGAAACCATTTAGGAGGCTCATTTTTAAGGGGCAAAAAAATGCGAAGGGTACCAGAGGTTCAAGGGTTCTTTTTTGGACGATTAATACAATCTCGTTCTTAAGTTACTTTTATTATAAACAAATACATTCGAAAGTACATGTGAGTCCTTTAAAAATCGCGGCTTGTAAGCCTGCTATTGTTCTAAAACTGCTTTGTTCATTTTCAGAACCTTTACGCACGGTGTACAAGTACAATGTATAAAAGTGTGATTTGCCCAATAGCTTGCCGATTTTCGGTATTTGATTGATAGACAAAATGTTTCTAGTTCATTGATTTTAACGATTTTGAATACCTTATATCATATCTCTGCAAACAAAATCAGAGAAAAGCTTTAAAAATAAATTCAATGGCCACATAATAACCTTCCTATTCTTCTGTTTCACTTATGCATTTATCCTTATCGTCAAAATTTGGAACTATGGTGCGATTAACTATAATAATACTGCATAATATGCATTTTTTATAGGAAAGCAATGGAATGCTCATATTCAATTACTTACAATTTCTTTTGTACCAAAAAAGAACAATAAGACAACAAACAAGCAAGCCTAAATAAGTTAATTATTTTACTATTGTGCTAAACATTTTATATTCGCTTTCACTACTTTCACCACAGAGAATTTTGTGGTTTTTGCCAAGTGAGGGCGTTGGCAGCGTTTTTGCTCATATGGGTTGGGACCTTCTGTATCAAAAATCAGAAGAAGATTTTCAGGGTGGATCATTCTTCTGTTTGTCGTCATTAAACATCTGTATTGTGATACTGATTTCTTGTTGGCACTTTTGCACCAACAATTGTGATAGATTACTTAGATTTAGCTAATAAGTTCTAACAATTAGTTGATTTTAATTGTTGTGATCCAACAATACAACAATGAGTTCATCAACTGAATATTGGATTGTTTCTGTACCAGGAGATAAGACTCCACTCCAAGCATGGGAAACTCTTAATAATACAACAAGTAAACAACAAAATTTATCATCAAATTGGAAATTCCCCATTCCAGACCTTAAGGTAGGTACGTTGGATCAATTGGTGGGCCTATCCGATGACCTTGGGAAATTAGATACATATGTGGAAACGATTACAAGGAAAATAGCATCTTATCTAAGGGAAATCCTTGAAGATCAAAGAGATAAAGTTGCAGAGAATTTGTTGGCCAATGGAAGTAAGTTCATTGATAATTTAGTAGCTGTAACTCGACGCAATTGACTAATTCAATCATTTTTAAAACAGTGGACCTTGCATCCTACATTACAAAGTATCAATGGGACATGGCCAAATATCCTCTCAAACAATCCTTAAGGAATTTAGCTGAAATCATTGGGAAACAAGTGGGTCAAATTGATACAGATTTAAAAGTTAAGGCCCAAGCTTATAATAATCTAAAAGGAAGTTTACAAAGCTTAGAGAAGAAGCAAACGTAAGTTATACTTGTTGGAAATGCATAAACACTGTTAACTATTGCGAATTCTCATTTACAATTCCCTCCCTGTTTTCCAGTGGAAGTCTTCTATCCCGGAATTTGGCAGATATTGTTAAAAAAGAACATTTTATTTTGGATTCGGAATATTTAGTTACGCTTGTTGTTGTTGTACCAAAGTAAGTACATAATTAGTGGTTTACCCTAACTATTACTGGACGACATTGAACTGATTTTGGGTATTCCTCATTATTCTAGAGCAAACTACAATGATTGGAAACTTAAATATGAGAAGTTAACAGATATGGTTGTTCCACGCTCTTCGCAATTAATCTTTGAAGATCAAGATCATGGTTTATTTACTGTAACGCTCTTCCGTAAAGTTGCTGATACATTTAAAAATCAATGCAGAGAAAACAAGTAAAGCTAAAAGTGGCTTTGGTTTACCTTCAATAATTGATCAGATTAACATTTGGACATTATTTTTACGTCTAGGTTTATAGTTCGAGAGTTTACATATAATGAAGCTGAGTTGGAAACTGGAAGAAGTCAATTAACTAAGTTGGCAACGGATAAGAAGAAACAATTCGTAAGAATCAGTTGCTTGTAGCAATTATTCTGTACAATATACGAGTACCAAATATTTTGATTTTTGATCTAGGGTCCACTTGTGCGTTGGATAAAAGTTAATTTTAGTGAAGCTTTTACTGCATGGGTTCATGTTAAGGCACTTCGGGTATTTGTGGAATCTGTGTTGAGGTAAGAAATCTTCTTCTTCAATTGTATTTGCTTTATTGATTAATGTAGATGGTTAATTGTAGGTATGGTCTACCTGTAAATTTCCAAGCAGTCTTAATGCATCCAAATAAAAAATCAGTCAAAAGGCTACGAGAAGTGCTAAATCAAATGTATTCACATTTGGATTCAAGTGGGTCTTCCAGTTCCAAAAACACAGATGTAAGTTTAGAATATTCCTTATCGTGATAGTGGTTATAATGTGTGTTACTTTTGCCTTCCAGTCCTTAGATATGCCAGGTATGACGTTTGGTCAAGCTGAATACTATCCATATGTATTTTACAAAATGGATATTGAAATGGTGGATGTTTCCAAGATCCAGTAGATCTGAATTCGAAATCAATACACTCAAAACAATATACAATACATTTTCTCCAGTAGTCAAAGAGGAAAATTTATTTTACGTCAGATAAGAAAACTCAGTTGTCCTTGTTTTTGTATTCCCTTTGAAAGGGTTCAAGTCATTTTGAAAGAAGTCAATCATGCATGGAAGACTGCATTTTAATTTATCATTCAAAAAATTCCTAGTCTTTATTTTTAAGAACATTCCACGGCAGAAGCACAATCTATAAATATCATTTCATTCCATTTTCCTTTATTTTTGATTTGTGACATAACCATGTTTTGAGATTGAAAGTTCCAGTTCGAGTTCAGTTCATACGATACAAAGTTGAACCGAATTTATGTACGAGGTACAATATTAGTGTGATAAATTAGAAAAGGTGGTGCAAGAAAATGTCAATGTGTGCTTACTTGTTTGTCGGTGGAAATTGTGAAGAGTAAAAAAAAAGTACAGTAGTTCAGAAATCAATGTTGTAATCTAAATTCTTCGTACTTTAAATTTTCATAAGTTATTGTAATTGTGCTGAGTTTCATAAAGTTTTTCTGGACTGTCAACGTTATATCAATATTGTCATGTAGTAGTTTTTGTTTAGTCGTACATATTTTTCGTGTAGCTCAAATGTAATTGTAGTAATGTAATGAAAAAAATAA
>JAQGCY010000552.1:0-16358 GCA_034700645.1 Xenylla mediterranea | reverse complement strand
AGGCATTCCTTAAAGCCAAACCTTCAAAAGAATTCTATTGATGTTCCAAATGTGACCTTACTTAATCCTTGAAGCCTGCTCCTCAATTGTCTTTTTAATGCTCACTATACAGGACAAAACTACTTTCCTTGAGAGGGTGGATGTGCCAAACCACTAATAATAAAAACATTAGCCAGAAGAAATACCTAGATCTTTTTTCATGGCATCTCAATCGTATCCCCTTTGGCTAAATTTTGGCCAAATCCTAGAGTTCGTGTTAAGATACAAAAGCTAATTGATCTTATAGCTTTCTCTGATGGTATCTAATCCATCAAATCTACAACAGTTTCTCATTATCCTGAAGTATTTGAAAGTCAAACAAAAAACCTGACTAGTTTTCCTTCATCCATCATTCCATCAAATAATCCAAAACAAATAGTTATGTTTCGAATTACTGCCAAGTATCATTACAAGTACAACTAATATAAAATATTCACTAATGGACAAAATATTAATTTTTGAATCTGAATGAAATCTAATTTGTTACATAGTTAACACAAATTTTAGTTTAAACCTGGTAATATTCAATTGAAATGTCAAGCGAGGTAAATGGAAAAGAAAGCAATGTGAAAGAAAAGCTTACAAGTAAGGACACTGATCCTTTCTGGCCTCCTCCTACGCTAAAGTATACGCATATCTTTCTCGGTTGATTGCTATCGGCTTTGGGAATAATTTACACTTTTCAAAATTAGAATTTAAATTACCCCATGGTTGTAACAAGTAATTAGCTTAAGTTTTTCATAAAACCCTTTTCTATACCACACTATCTTTTAGCATAGGAAACGGGCTCTAGGCATGCATTTTTATGCCTAATAAACCTCATCTGGCTCAATATGTAAAGTGTAACATATATAAACTGTAAGAAAACTAGATTTTACTCTTTTTTTAATGAGCTGTTTAAGAGAAAGTTATCGCTAACATATTTAAGCCAGAAAAACAGAACGTAAAAGTTTTTTCAACAGTGACTCCACATCCTGTTCATGTTAGTAACTTATTATCCCTATTACATTGGTTTTACTGGCAGCAAAAGAAAGATTATATGAAATTTTGGCCTGTTTTAGGAAATAGTAGTTTACATACAACCCAATTTCCTAGTCACTTCTTCGAAAGTAATTAAGATTACTGTATGTATGCTAATGCGTAATATTGGAACTGTTTCTGTTGACTTCTTGCCAAATTAACTATAACAAAATCCAGTTTAAATTTCAACTCCCCATAAATGACCAGAATATTTATACACATTTACATAAATTGAATGACAATAAATTGTTACATTACCTTCATTGAGACATTCAATAATGTCAGCACGGAATAAATGTGGCGAATAAACTATTAAAGTACAAATTGGAATGGAAATAATAATAAAATAGGCTCTGAAAGATCCTTGTAATACTCTGGACTGTTCTGGATGGCATACAGCAACAAAACGTTCCATTGTTAATGCCACTAACATCCACACGCCAATTCCTTGTAAAGAGACATAAAATACCAATTACATTCTAGTCTACTGAGCCCAAATTAAAAGACAAATTCACAGCAGTTAAAGAAATAAAATTTTGATGTCAATATACCTAAACAAGAGTTTCCAAGATACAATTCTAAATATGTATGAAAGAATGCTTGGTAATAATTTGTCCATTGACCATAAGTTACGAGATTGCGGAATGTAAACGGGATCGCTACCAGTATTGCCATTAGTGCTGCAGATGAGTATCCTGAAAAGAAAAGTTATAGTTTTGTTACATTTCTTTTCAAAAGAAGAAATAGAATTGAATTTATAGAAATTAAAATTATTTTACTAGAACTAAATAAATTCTCATTTCAAACATTTGAGATCTTTAGAATCCGTACGCTTAATTGAATTGTAATTTGATTTAAAACCCAAAACTCATTTCATGCTTAATGAATTTTGAATAACTCAAAATCCGAATGTCAGCATCACTCCAAGGAAATATTGCATCACGTATTTTACATAATTATGTAATACTTTCCAGAACTAACAGAATCTGTTATACGCTGAGCTATCTAAGCCAAAATATTGTGGTTTTACTTAATAATCTGCTTGAACCTCCCATCTAACCAATTCAACCGAATGCGAATATTCTTTGGAATTTTTCCCTTAACCTCATGCCATGTATAAAATGTAAACAAAAGGTAATTAAGATGAAGAATCTGAAAGTAAACTTTGTAAAATATAGCGGAGGACCATTGGGTTGCTTGATTACAAATATACATATATGCATTGCGTTAAAGTTTTGCTTTGAAAACACATAAGGCAAAACATGCCACTGGGGGATTCTAGAAGTATTAAATATCCGTAGAATCTTTTGGCACACTCGTAAATAAATACAAAACTCATGTTATCTTTAAAACATAAAAACAACATTCATTTAGCTCCAAAGAACACTAAAAGTGTATAAATAAATAGATATGTGTGTACGAGTATGAGCTAAATTATCACATCAAGGAAAAACTTTCTTTTTTCTTTAGTACCAAATGAAACAGCTATGATATCCGGAGGGGGGAAGTACTGACTTTCTTTTTTTTTTTCAGACAGCTACAAAAAAATTATAGTATAGATATAGAGTTCCAGTTGTGTCTGTAAAAAATAAAGAAAAGAAAAACAACAGTTACGGCTACCACAACTGTGTGGACTGTGTGTTTTTTTTACTGTTTACAGTCCAAAATGAGATGATCATTGTTTTTTTTGAAAATTAGAAAGAAAAGAAAAACTTTCAGAACGGTATCAGGTATGTATACTTAATTAAGGGAGGAAATAAAAGACTCAAAGGAAGTTTGGTTCAAAAGAATATAAGACAAATTTCTTTTGGTATTTTAGTTTCCTTTTCCTTACTGTATTATTTTAACAAGAAATTGTCGCCCCCTTTATCATGTCACAGAAAAATGATTTAAGACCAAACTCGTCTTCATAATTTTTACTGAAGCTAGAAAGAAAAAAAGTGTGAGATGAATAGGATTTTACTTTCTACTTTCTTCCAATTTTTTTATATTTTTGGAATAGAGTTGGTTTTATTTTCTCCTCTTCTCTATCCATAATGCATTTGGAAACTTTGAGTTTGAACTAAAAATATTTCTTTAACTTTTGGAAAAAAGTAAGTACTAGTTCATTAGAAAGTAGTAGAGATCGTTACTTACATATAAAGAATATTAGTTCGACAACAACTTTTCTTTTTGATTGAGGGAGTGAGGAAGGCTAAGCTGAGTCAATTTAAAAACTATTGAGTTGAGACAAAAAAAAAGAAAATGTAAAGAAATTTTCATGTAATTTCCCTTTCAATTCAAAGATATTTTTCATTTTTTTCTCTTCGTTCCACTCTATGGTTTTACAGTGAAAAAATGAAATTGGAAATTGCGATAGTGGTTGAGAAACAAGATTTCTTTTCTTTTCTCCTTTATAAGAATTACTTGTCAAGATTTTGAAGTATAAAAAAATTTCAACCCTGATTAACTTTCCCTTTTTTACTAAAAAAATAAAGTATAAGATGTCAAAGGAGAAAAAAGGAAAGGATCTGAGGTTTTCACAGTTTCTTTTTAAAATATGAAACAATAATTTAGATAAGAGAAAATATAATAAAAGTAATAAACCGGCTTTTCATCTACGTGCGATCATGCTTTGCTTGACACAAAATTGCCCAAATTGACTGATACCCCAGCGAATAAAATAAGAAACCTTTGAAACCCTGAAATTCAAATTCAATGAATAGTTCTATGCCATAAGAATAAGATAAATTGCGTAACATCTTCTTCCAATTCCATTTTACCGGTAGAAGTAGAAGAGCAATCTACTTCATTATATTCTGTAGTATAATTTGGTCCTTTTGTCAGGTTTTCTTTCTAGATATTTGCATATCCTTCTGTATTTTATTTAAAGAGCCGAAGGAATGGAAAGTATGGAGCAGATCATGTACTAAAGTATTCCTTTCCTGTATTGTAAAAGTTCAGATAGTATTGCTCAAGATAGAACTACGGCTATTCATACATAGAACATGAAAATGATAAGAATAAAAAAAGAAATTTGTTTTCTTTATTATAATAAAGATGAAAAAGAGAAAGAATAAAAGGAAAATTAAGTCAAGTCAAGCTAGATTTAAGTTAGTTTTATCCCATCAGTTACGTTTACTTTGGACTGGTAATTTCATATATTTTTCATGAAAATGTGTTTTAGTTGGGTCAATTTATTATATTTTTTTTTCTTATACAGTAGTCTCACAATAGCCTTATCTCGACTATATATAATCGTTTTAGCCCCCTTGTACCCACGCGTCACACTATTTCAGTCATGTGTGAAATTGTTTGTCCTAAAACAATGAGACTTACTAAGTGGAAGATATTAATCCCTTTCTTAGATTTTAATTACTTTGATTGCTAGTCATTAATTAACTTAGAAAGAGGGTAAAGCAGGTTCTTGGTGGTTTGACCGGCGAAAATGAATGAGTCAGAACAAAAGAATAAATTTATTCAACCTTACGCAGATTAAATTTTAGAAGTACATTATTTTCTTAAAGTTTTGTAAAAACAACAAACTTTACTAGTTAAATGTAATTTAGGTCTCTGGGTTATTATTAGGCTTAGGAAAATAGTGGACTGGAAACTGGAAAATCGTCGTTTGTAATTCTGCATAGTTGTACCATGACATTCTTTAAATGGCTCTTTTTGTTTTTACATGAACCAATAAAACGGATCATAAGTTCTTTACTGTTCAGAATTTTTATATGTAGTTATTGTATTATACAACTCTTAATGCTGCTTATTTATGGTTTCAATAACATTTTCTTTCTTCAGGAACTGGCTTAGGATCTTTACGTATATGAAAATGTAAGTTTAAAATTTATTCCAGGATATACAAAACATGGGTTTGATGTCTAAGATAAAATTTTATGGGACTACAATAAACATTAAGCAAGAGAGAGAGAGAGGTTCCAACTTCCAATGTATTTTAATACTTGTAGGGTTTTTCAAAGATCCAAGTCCTAAGTTGGTGAAAAGCTAACTGAAACGTAGTGAAATATTTTGGAAATGAACATATGAGTTAGTTGCAACCGGAAATTTTACTTATTAATTTGAGGTGGGCATAATGTAAATGTAAATGTTGAGCATTTCATGTGCCTCTATTTTAGTACATGATTAACTCAAAAATAATTGCTAGCGTTCCCTACAACAATATATAATTTTAATTGAGCGATAAGAAAAGAAGCAGGTCGCTAATAATTCGTTTGCCTTTGCTCCACTGAGCAGTTTGTTGATTGTTTGAATACAAAAAAGATTTGATCTTAGCACTATAGGAGTTTGCTAATGAAAATCAGACTGAAAAGTTTATGCTATATTGTTGTTTGTCCTTTCAACGTGACATACTTTAGGTTATTAGATGTTGTTGTGTTTAGGAACGATAGTATACCTACTTTGAAACGATAAAAATGGCAACCGGAAATTGGGTTTTTTATGTGTAAAAAATGCCGAATTTTAGAATTTCTTTTTCACCGAAAACCCGAAGTCGAACACAACCAAAAATCAATTTCGGGTCATTTTCTGCTATATTTTGGAGTAGAAATAGAATGAAATGGATATTATGTCAACTTTCAAAATTTAAAACCAGAAAATCTTGTGAAATATATATTAAAAAGTACTAAATCTCGGAAAAAGTATCACGCAGTCGGAATCTAATAGCAAACCTGTAAACTGTGACTTTTACTTCTTGCGTGAGATTTGCAGCTGTTATCCATTTATCACTCTCCTGTGAATGTGATATCGTTTGAAGTTTTAAGGGAAAACTAAATTTTCCAACTCGTCCCATCCAATATTTTTTAAAAAAAAGGAAAGAACTTTATGTCTTGGCTAATGCATCCTTCCTGGAAGAGACAGATGATAAAACAAAGGTGTCAAATTGATTCCTTCATAGTTCATGGATATAAAGACTTCCTTGTTCCATTCAGCATAAGGTCCGCTAAAAGTATTCCAACATGGAACTATGGAAGTGCAATACAATACTAAGAAAATATATCGTGGAAATGAGACTTTTTCCGTTTTTTTGCCAAAAAGCAGATAAGATATCAAAACAATTCCTTTGTTTTCGGTTCTTTCTTGTCACTGTCGGAAGCATACATTCATTTAGTCCGTTTGTAAGCTTGTAAACGTCAAATGTGTAAACAAAGTCCTATTTGAAATGAATTCGTTTTCTTTTTTTCCTTTCCAGATTTAAAGTAAAACTTTACTTTTAAGCTATATATAATACTTTTCTATAGTATGTGTCAGTTGAACTAGACGCCCAAATATCCATATTCAGGAAAACTAAATGTGCAAAATAGCAAAGGAATAAAGCTGGTATTTGATAATATCTTTCCTTTTGCCCTCTGAATCTCAGTGGCTTATCTACTCTTGAAAGCATCACATAGTGTAGAATCTTCCCATTTATACTTCCTCATGTAGAAAATGGAACAAAGCTGTTGTGGCCTTATACATAGAAGAAAAAAGAAGAAAAAAAAAGATTTATCCTCTGTGTCCGGTGAAAGAAAATTCCTGGATAACAGATGGTAAAAGTCAATTGGGAATTGAGATCGGGTGAACTGGGATGGAAGATGCCTTTAGACCTCAATTTTGGAGATAGTGTTACATACAGTGAAATGCTTTCTCCTATCGAGTTACAATGATACTACTATATGCATTTTCTTCCTTCAATATTATTTGTAGTATAACTCAAACACATCCAAGTAAACCCTTTTGTACATAATATATTGTACTTGGATGATGAAGAAGACGTTTATGACTTCACCTCAACTTTATGAAAATGGTTTTCGTTTTTCCAGGAAGGAAGGGCCTCCACTATTCATTTAGTACACTTTCTCAGGCTATACACAAAGTCTTTTAAATAGGTGCTTACTATTTCTTTCCTGTACCGCTTTCCCTAGAGTGTTACTACCCCAAGTTTCAATTTTGTGCACATGTTTATATCCTGCACTGATTTCCAATGGGAAAAGAAACTACAAAGGTATAGAGGTATCGGCATAAGAAAATAAAAACTAAGCCTAACTAGTTGGAGTACATTTGAAGGAATAATATTGTTTATTTTTTATTTAGAAATATTTTTCTCTCTTCTGAAAGCCTCCAGAGAAATATATAGACTCTTACTTAATGGGACTCCATATCGTCCAAAACTCGTATCCAAACACCATTGTGTCACTTAATGTATCTTTCTTTAGTACACAATAATTGGACCAATGAAATGTATTGTGTTGCATTTATCTTCAAAGACTCAAAGGAAAAAAAGCTTTAAAATGCTTTAATAATCCTTAAGCTAGCTTTCAACTACTTCGTTTTTCCATTAACGTTTTTTAAAATAAACTATACGCCTACTTTCTTTGTTTAGAAATTTACTCCAATTCAAATCCTCAAAGAGAAAGCTAAATCTTTGTACAAATAACTGAAGTATTATAGAAAGCAAATAATTTTTATCGTGATCCAAATAAATTAGTCTAATTATTTGGAAAGAAATCCTACTTACAAAGAAATAGGTGAACTGGTTACATCTGGAAAAATCGCATCTATATAAAGCAACATATGATAAGAAAATAAGAAATGCTGGACAATAGCCCAAATGGAATGGACAACAAACATAATAAAACGGGTAACTTTTATTAAGCCTATTACAAAAGCTTGGATACGATTCCGACTTATATAAACCAAAGTCTTTAAATTACCGGCTATGCCAGGGCATATGACAGGAATATAAAAATAACAGAAGTAACTGCTACTGCAGTCCGATGCAATAAAACTAAATCGCAAATCATATAAAATCCGTTCCAATTTGGAGAAAAAACTAAATGGAAAAGTTCAGTGAAATATCAATAAAATTGGCACTTAATTATTTATTATTATTAAAAGGGATGAAACCCAGATTCAGATGCGCTAGTATATTTTAATCTGAAATAAATAAAAAATTACAAACTAAAAAAAAATCAATTAATCATTACCTTTCATATAAACATAGGCTGTACCCTTCATATTTCCTTGATTGAGCACAACAAGGTTAAGAACATTTCCAATGATTCCGAGGACGCACATGGTTGGAAATAAAATTCCATATGTGTAATACTTGAGCTCATTGATACTCAAGTCGTAGTCAGTCAAATTCTTAACCATTGTTGGGCATTGTTGAAGTAATGTCAAATCAGTTACATTATTAACTTCCATGGTACAAGGATATAAATGTTGAGAACAATGAAGGAGATCAACTAGGTATTGTTTACGTTAGTCACGAGCACCATAATTATACAACAAATAAATTTTCAACCTCAACACAGGAACATCAATAATTATCGAAGTTCCTGTATATCTGCTTTACTTTTTTGCAAAACAATAATAATCTCTAACTGATAAATGTAACAATGAATGGTAAAAAAAAAATCAAAGCAATTTTCAAGTGTGTTCGGAAGCCTGCTCCAATACGTTTGTTTCGTTAAACTGAATGAAGATGAATAACCCGAAGAGTGTATGGTTCTTGAGGATACACTAAAATTTTCGTAGGAGTCTTATTGCTTCAAACCGGTTTTATAAAATAGCATCCCAATGCAATGCGTCGACGTTTGCAAAAAAAACCGAGTTTTGGAAATGGAATTTTGGGAAGAACTAGGAAATCGAGATTTCACTATTGTCCACAAAAAGAAATGCTAGTGGTTTTGATATTCTTTCCTTAAGTGAAACGAAAGATTGAGAATGGTTAAAATGTCCTTAATGTAATATGTATTTCTAGTACTTCATATAAATGAATTTCTTCTATTGTTCATTCCATTATTTCCACTGCAATCTAAAAATTAAAAGCATCTAATGAGGTTCTCTTTTCAGCTAAGTGGTTAACATTTACAAGCTCCCATACTTCTGTTCTTACTTCTTACTGAAAGTAATCCAAATGGTATTTACACAAATAAAACCTAAAATGTTGAGCCGAAAGTATTTATTTGGACAACTGGACAGATCTCAAGAGTTTTGTATTTTGAAAAAATTACCTTTTAACTAATCCTATACAGGCTGAGTGAAAGGGAAAAGAAAGGCTAGAATCACAACATTTATTTTAGAAATTTTTGGCAAAATAAATATTTTGGAACAGATCTATTGCATAGACATTATACAAAGACAGAGACGCGTCTGTATTTATTTATTTGTTTTTCCTGTAATCTAAGAGTAATTTATGTCACCCATAGTCATAGCCATATCTAAACAAGAACATTATTCTTTGGAATGATCTCTGAATAATTTTCTCGAATCTGAAAGTAATTGATAAAAAATGTAGAGGTTTCGGATTTAACCTAATATAACATTTATATGAAAATGTTTTGAAATAAAAATATACGATTTGGCCAAATTTTAGGTTATTGAACTGTTGGCTATCACTTTGAATTAAATCGACAAATTCAACTTAAGTATGGGTTCGTATCTCAGAGGGAGTAATTATTTGTTATGGGATTCAATTTGAATTCTAAATCGTACCTGCCCTTTTATCGAACGAAACATCACAAAGACTGCCAAATTAAATTAAAATAAAGTTCTATTCCAATTCCAAGTCTCCAGTTGATTTCAATTTTCTGTCATGTATTTAGATTTATTTCAAACTTGTTTACCAATTCTGCAAAAATATGAAAAATGTGGATAATATAAAGAAAACAATTCTGAAGTAGGATAGAGGATTGAGCCAGAAAAAAAAACATGCCTTGCCACTTCGCACAAACTTATATCGTAGATGAGAAAAACTTTCTCAGAACTCTATTAAAATACATTTCATAAGCAAATTATATTTTCTAGTATTTTAGTCAGATTCTTCTACAAAAGATTTTAATTATTTCAAGTCTCCACCGTCTCATATATTTTATGCAAAAGCAGTTATTTTCAGTCGTTGCGTTTTTGCTACATTTAATAACTTTTTGAAAAATGTATAGCATTATACATACTTTTGAAGCTCGCTCAGAATAACAAAGAAAGCTTTTAAGATTTCCATTTATTTTTTTTATTCAGACGAAATATTTCTAATCTTTTCGAAGTGACCCATAAGGACCATTACCACCTGGTTTTAAAATGGGGGTCTTAAGAGATTTTTATACAGGAGACTTACTTCTTGAGTGCAAGTTCCTAAGAGTGTCGTTAAGATCACTTCCGAACAAAATGCTTTCAAAAAGAAAAATAGAAATCTATTTCACGCCGATGACACACAAGGCTTGATATTTTATGTACCATTGAAAATGGAAAAGTTTTTTTCCTTTTTGGAATAAATAGAAGGAATCAAATTTCTAATCTTGTTTCAAAGTATGCGATGTACTAAGAAAGCTGTCAAGCATTTTTTCTGATGCATATATAATAAATACATTTGCTTGTTTGTCGTGAAGATGGGGATAAAGAAAATCTGTAAAGATTTGTATGGGTTTACAATAGGAGTATTTTCATTCTTCCTTGGAAAGAAAGAATCGGGAATTATTGCTTTTACAAAATACTATATTTGGCACTACTTTGATTTCAGCATTGCCACTAAATCCACTTTTGGTTTCATACAAAACAAGAATTTATGTCGGCAGTCTTCTTAAAGTTTGATTTATTCGTGATGCAGGCTTCCTTTTGGAATCCATAATGCAGGATTTACATTAAATTAAATTTTACAGCTTTGTACGGGAATTGTTAGAAATTTTTCTTTAACTTAAATAAAAAGCAATAGATCAGTTTTATTCATATTCAATTTCAAGAAATTGAATTCACGTTTCCTTTTTCACAATATTCTTACTTAAATTGTTCACAGACAACATTGAAGCCGGTTGTCGGCTGTTGGAAAGTCAAAAGAAAATGGGATGAATTGATGTACATTTGCAATTCTATTCCAGCTAAACTGGAGTTTGTACTTGTACTTCTTTCCTGGTTCTTTGGCTACTACTTTTACTTCTTAGAAAGTTATAAGCTTTTATACAATAAAGAAATGCAATGCAACCACAAAACACTGTAAAAATTGTCACAACTTTGTCCTATGTCGTGATGTTAAACTCGTCCCACATTTTATATTCATTAGTGTAAAATATAAATTAAATACCATAAAATTACAGTGCCGTTGTTGTAGTACATCATAAAGTTACAAGATATAACTCGAATGCTTGCAAAAAGTAAACCAAGTACAAATTTTAATTAGTCAAAGTCACTTGATCTAAACTACAAGTTAAATTGTATACTATAAATAAATCTCTAGGAAAAAAGAATTTTGTGGAAAGTTTTGGACTATTTATCTCTCACTGCTACTTTCCACTAGAAATGGAATTTATAAACAAAAAAAGTATGGAAATTTTTAATAAAAAAATCTAATATACATCAAACGAGTTCAACTTCTCCATCCATATGCTTCATTCGTTAAAATATTTCCCCTTAACAAATTCTGAAACATTAATTTGCCTTGAGCTATGCTTTCACCTAATGCTTGGCGTGAGTTTTCTTCTCGACATAATATCCACATTTTAGTAGTAATACCCAGTTTATTTGCCAAACAAAAAGCCACGTCCGTTTATTATATTAAATTTTATTAAAAACTACCTTTTGTATTTTCAGCACAGAAACTGGTAAAGAGAGCAGGAAGTAAAGAATTACTTTCTCCTCATTTCTCAATGATGAAACTTTCTTTCATTAAAATAGACAGAGCAAATATAATAATAAGTTTAATATTTTGTTTTACGTAGAATATAAACATTGTTAATAACAAAGTGAAATTCATCCTTAAATATAAAATATTTCACGAATTTCCATGCTCATCTGTCCTACTTTACCCTTTTTCCTTTATTTCATATAAAATCCCACGCTGTTTCAACTTTTTCTTAGAACTGATTAAAATAACAAGCTTAATTTTGTGTTGTTTGATTAATAAGTCTAGAAGTTTTGAAACAACAATGTAAGATATGTATTAATTAAATTAGTCTATTATTAGCTTCATGGTTTTTTTTTCCTACAAATGCGGAATCATACACATTTTTTATCGGATGTCATCGATTTTTAAAGCTATCAATTATTACTCTGAAATTTTGATTCAATCAAAATGTATACAATTATTACAAATTGATTGATAGTTTGACGCATTGATAATGCAGTTTTAATAAAACAAAAAAAAACATGAAGATTCCATTAGTTAATAAAATGTATTTCATATCAATCATTGTTTCTAAAGATCTAAGAATTTTGCCAGCTGAATAAACTGTCCAAAAAAATAAAAGCATTTTTGTTTTTGTTTTACATAAGCTCCTATTCTATTATGTTTAATGCGACAGTAACTGACGAAAACGATGAGTGACAGAAATGACAGTACATTAAGATGCTGGATTTGAATAAGAAGTTCTAAAGTGAAAGATATTTAATTATATTTATACACCATCACCATGATATCGTTTATCTAAATACATAGTCAGTCACCCACCACTCTCGCTCTTAGTTTCACTTTCAACCATCAGATATTACCAGATCAGAGTCAGACTTTCTGGATGAGAAAAAGAAAGGAAATGACGCTAGTAGAATAGAAAGTTTGATGCGTCTTGAGCTTGACAATTTGTAATTAACTTTTCTGTCAAAAAGAAAGAATCTTCTTATGATCTTATCCCATTATGTGAAACATAATTTTTTCTAAGATTCTCTCTCTACAACTATAGAATATGAATGGATTGCGGTCATTCATACATTACATACAAATCTTTTGACTGCATTGCAGTGTGCAGAAAAAAGCAAAAAGGCTGCAAATGTGCAAAATGTCATAATTATAAACCATGATACAGTAATCCATAAATCTTTAAATTCGAGAAATATATGAGCATGAAGTACAGAATTAGGTAAGTAATTAGAAATTGGATGGATTAAAATTTTAAATTAACAATTAATTGAGGCTGTTTTGCTCCAATTTTACATTTTACTTCGAATTTTGTTGCACTTGCATGCAATGATGCAATTCTCCGTCCTACTATACAACATTTATTATTTGGAACTATTAAAAAAACTGCAAAAATCACTGCATGGTGTTGGTTTAGTAAGTTGAAGAAAAGATGCTTGTTGTTCTAATGACCATGTATGGTAAAAAGGAATTGCGTGGGTAAGAACTGGATGTGGGAAATTTCAATGTCCCCCATCGTGTAGTGTGTGTGTGATTCAGTTTTTCGGTAAAGCAAAAGCAAATGCATGCCAAAGCTAATCCAAGTTGACTTTTACTATTACTTGTTCTTTCTTTTCATCAAAGAAATTGAAGTGAGTAATCATTTTCCAGCTCCAACTCCAGTACCAGTAATTAATTAATTGTTGGTGAGAAGTAGTTTTCTCTGGGTGAACGACAAGGTAAGCAACGGCAACCTTCCTCTCAATGTCAAATCTCCAGCCCCAGCCAACGCCAAGCGTATTCTATTTAGCTAGGTTTAGTTTAGTTCGTTAGTGCTGGTGCTGGATATGGGCATGGTTGGGCACGGCATTTGGGATTTTTCAAGTAAATGTAATTGTAATTCTCAATCATTTCTGTATCTGTTTTTGTCTGATTTTGTAGAATATAAATTCTAACCAAAACCGTGCAAAATGTCTGCCCTATCATTCTTGGGAAGTCGTACTTCCGGTCAACCCGTTAGAACACAAAATGGTAAGTTCTTGTATTGGATTGTCATATTCTGATTATCAATGGTTGTATTAATTGTAGCTTAATTTTCAATTGTAATTTATAATTATTATAGTTATGGCTGCATCAACAATTGCCAACATTGTTAAAACATCCCTTGGACCCGTTGGTTTGGATAAAATGCTTGTAGATGATATTGGTGATGTTACAATTACTAATGATGGAGCTACTATCCTAAGATTACTCGAAGTTGAACATCCAGCAGCAAAAGTTTTAGTTGAATTAGCTCAATTACAAGATGAAGAAGTTGGGGATGGAACTACATCTGTTGTTATTATTGCTGCTGAATTACTTAAAAATGCTGATGAGCTTGTTAAACAAAAGATTCATCCAACAACGATTATTTCTGGTTATCGATTAGCTTGTAAAGAAGCGTGTCGATATATTGCAGATCATTTAACTATTCCAGTATCTGAACTTGGAACTGAATGTTTGATTAATGCTGCAAAAACTTCAATGTCCAGTAAACTAATCGGAGCGTAAGTTAATTTGTTGAATGTTTTATATGAATTCAACCTTGACAAATTAAATTTTTTATTGTTTTAGTGATGCTGAGTTTTTCAGTAAAATGGCTGTTGATGCTTGTGAAGCTGTTAAGTTTACCGATTCTAAAGGAGCTGCTATTTATCCCATCAATTCTGTTAATATTCTAAAAGCTCATGGAGGTTCAGCTCGCGAATCTTTATTTGTTAACGGATATGCACTTAATTGCACTGTAGCATCTCAACTAATGCCTAAGAGAATTGAAAAGGCTAGGATTGCATGCCTGGACTTTTCGCTTCAAAAAGCCAAAATGAAGCTTGGTGTCCAAGTTCTTGTTAATGATCCTAAGGAATTGGAATTAATTAGGCAACGCGAGTCTGATATTACAAAGGAAAAGGTTCTTAAAATTATTGGGGCTGGAGCAAATGTCATTTTGACTACTGGTGGAATTGATGATCTCTGCTTGAAGGTAATTGAATATTAAAATTCCAGTACATATTATATTCAAATTAATATTTTTATTTGTGTGTTTTAGTATTTTGTTGAAGCTGGGGCAATGGCCGTACGACGATGCAAGAAAGCAGATCTAAAACGTATCGCAAAATGCACTGGAGCTACTCTCCTTGCATCTCTTTCCAATCTTGAAGGAGAAGAAACATTTGAAACTTCATACTTAGGAGAAGCTAAGGAAGTAGTCCAAGAACGGATCTGTGACGATGAGCTCATTCTTGTTAAAGAGTAAGTGTCTAAAAAAAGTATTCGGATAGTAGATTTAGTACATATTAAAAAAGTTTATTTTTCTAGACCAAAGGCAAGAACTGCTGCTTCGATAGTTCTTAGAGGGCCCAACGACATTTATGTTGATGAAATGGAACGATCAATACATGATTCCTTATGTGTAATCAAGAGAGTTTGTGAAAGCAAGAAAGTTGTTCCTGGAGGTGGTGCTGTGGAAGCTGCTTTGTCAATATACTTGGAAAATTTTGCAACATCCCTTAGCTCTCGGGAACAATTGGCTATTGCTGAATATGCAAAAAGTTTATTGGTTATTCCAAAGACATTGGCTGTCAATGCAGCTCAAGATGCTACTGAACTTGTAGCTAAACTGAGAGCATATCATAATGCCTCACAAACTAAAGCTGATCATGCAAATTTGAAATGGTACGAATATTAATTGATAATAAGTCATATTTTAGAAAGGGAAATATTCAGCAACAATTGATTTTGTTTTTTTTTAAATTAGGACTGGTCTTGATCTTTTTGCTGGAACAGTTACTGACAACAAAGTCAAAGGAGTATTGGAACCTGCAGTATCTAAAATTAAAAGCCTTAAGTTTGCAACAGAAGCCGCTATTACCATTCTTCGTATTGATGACCTCATCAAACTAAATCCAGAAAATGAGAAGAGTTATAGAAACCAATGTGGTGACTATGATGAGTAAAGATACAGACCAAAGTTTCTATAAAAATCAATAAGAATGTGTACTACTTAAAGTCTATGTAAGTACAATTAACGGTCCATCTTCATTTTTCTTACCAATATTAATCTTTCTTAATGCTTTACTTTATATCTATTGTATTAGCCTATTGCATTTACGATTTACTCATACCAGTTTAAGTACTAATCAGAAACAAAATGCTTTTGAATAAAATGTTAACCCAAAAAAATGAACAGAACAACAATGGTAAAACCTACCTCAAGTGACAACTCATCATAATATGTCTTGTGGAAAATTCTGATGATTTATTAGGACATGTCCCATGTGTATTGTGTACATAATTTTTTTTCAATGTGAATATGGAAATATGTTGAGGACAAATCCAAAATGAAACTCCCAAAAATTATGCAATCAGGACATGTTACATGAATGATATATTTCATTTACAAATTGTGTTAGGTAGATGCACATTAAATTACATTATAATAAATTAGCATAATCTAATTTCAAGACATTCGTCAAAATTCGTCTTCTTAGGGACCTGTTATAATTTATTACAATGGGAGTTAGTTTAGATAACTGGATATCAGAGTGAGTATATCCGAAATATTTTTTGACTATAGCTGTTACATTTTCATTTATGGGTGGTTTGAACTTGTGGGGGTTTATGTAAGGTTACAAGCTCGTGTGGGGGTTGCTTTAAAAATCATGGGAAATTTAATTTCCCA
>JAQGCY010000551.1:0-16369 GCA_034700645.1 Xenylla mediterranea | reverse complement strand
AGATTATACACATTAATTGGAATATAAATATAGCTGCTGAAGAATGCATGCAAATTCGATGCGATGTGTCTATGTGAGAATTAACTTATTAGATATTCCTAGCGGAGCAAAACGCCTAATGATATTTTTTTTAAGGTTATTCAATATTTACCTTTGTTAAGTGTTTCAGGTTAAGTACGACGAATTGCTCTAAAGAAAATTTCTGGCTAAAAACCGATCTTTGGATTCAATAGTGTATGCAACTAATTCCAATTAGTATGTACGTATCTTTTTACTCCTACTCTTATCTACATAAATTGCAACTAGAACTATGCGTTTGACTATTTTGACATATTCATGTCAAAATTTAGTCAAACTCATGTCCTTTCATTTCGATTTCTTGTGTCCAATTATCTAGCCTAATTCTAATGATGTCAATGTCTGATTTCAATAAATAACTCAAAGGTAATAGTCTAAGTATCAAAAACCTAACTATTCAAACCAAACCAAACATTTGGCTTGGCCTTATTTATTTAAATTCAAATGTACATGAGCTGAACATAATACCTGCCAAAGCTTAAGCTTGAGTAGCATTTAGCATAGCAATTTACCTTGTAGTTGTACCAATATTTTCCCTCAACTCAAAAATTCCAAAACAACTTACTTACAGTTACACTTCCAAAATTCCAAAGGAAAAACTGAATTGAAAATTGATATGTTATTTGAATATAATGAAATGTATATTACACACACTTAACAAATTACTATAATTTAACAACAATGTTTATAAAAATTTTGGTTACAATTTAGTTCGTAGTTGAATAAGAAAGGAAGGATATGTTTATGTAAACAAACAAATTTTTTTGATATTCTTATTCTTCTTATTGTTGTTGTTGTTGTTGTTATACAAGCATTAACTTAGCTTTCTAATTTCCCACATGTCAAAAATGAATGTTTGAATGTTTAGTTGTACACAAAAACACAACAACGTATACTTTCACTACTGTAAATATGTCTTGTTTTCCTTTCCTTTTCTCCAATAATACTAATCGCTAACTCGCTAGCTCGCTAAAGAAAAATATTCAAAACCGAAAAATAGGTAGGAATAGGAAGCAAGGAAAGTGAATTGAATCTAAGTAAAAGTAAGTATTCCAGCTCAGACAGAACAAATACAAAACACCAAACTGAACTGTAACTTACTGTGAAAGTTGTACTACGATACGAGACTACGATACGATTCGAGGCAAGCCTAGTTACACACAGTCAGAAAGATACTCAAACTCAACTTCAAACTCAAACTTAGATCAGACAATTTTATTTTTTCTCTTTTTTGGGGAAACTATACGTAAACTTGTCTTGAAAAACCGGGCAGTTTGTTGCGAGGATTTTTGATCAATACTCTAGCGCCTGCTTGCTTTCTCTATTCTGTGATTGTGATTCTTTATATCGCATCGCAAGAAAGCATATCGTTCGTACCTTCTATTTCTATTTCCATTGCATTTTGATTGTGACTGTGAGAGTGCAATAGGGAAAGCAAAGGCAAAGAGAAAATACTCCTTTCGAAGCGAAAGAGCTTCTCAAATTTTTAGATGTGAGATTTTCTCTCTCATGTCTCGTATCATATGAAATGAAATGAAGGGAAATAGAAGCGTTAGCGTTAGGTTAGCGTCAAGTCAACTCAACTAAAACCCCAAAAAAAATAGAAAGAAGGCTTCAAGTTTTGACTACTAGACGACCAGACCAGACCAAACCTTCGAGAAATTGCTATGAAGAACCTCAATATTAAATTCACACATTTGCCATTGCTTATTGCTTTATTTTTTCCTTTCCCTTGCTTGATGCTTCCCAGAAAAAATATTTTTGAGCTTCTTTCTACTTTCAATGTGCTTTCTTCGTTGAGTTTTCCCTTTAGAATAGTTTAACGAGTATGTATACCTTGATGCATCTGAAGCATAGCATTGCAGGAGCAACGAGCAAATTGCATTTTATATTTTATTATTATACTGTACGTTACACGATGCAGTTACTTTACTTTTTGTTAGATATATAAAAAAAAGTGCAACTTTTTACGTTATACTTATACGTAAATTTGTTGATGAAAATAAAAACTTTTCCCCTTGCTATTTGTTTTCTCTTCCCATTTCCTCATTATTGTTCGTTATATTACAAATACAAAGCTCAAAACTTCGTTATCTATATCTACCCACAGACAAAAATGAGTTACTAATGTAAAATTGTAAAGCAAATCAAAATCAAAGAGACTAGAGAATTCTGTTCATATATTTATAGTTGATAGTCAGTTTTATTTTTAGCTCTTATCTACATTTCACATTTGAGTTTTAAATTATGAAATGACAGAATATGAATATATAAAATAGAAACAAACTTTCTCCACATGCTTATGCAAAATGCAAGTGAAGCTAAAGTGCTTAGTTAGTTTTAGCTTCAACTTCAATAATCAATGAAAAAATCTCTATGGAAACTGGAAGCTGCGGCTTTTTCTTCTATAAGGTTTTGATTTGTAAACTGTTATATGTATGTAGAATGATTTTTGTTTAGTCATAAAATTTTGAGTATTATTTTAGTACTGCCATTATTTCTATCTTTGTCATGTCAAGTTAAGTCAAGTCAAGTTTAATGTAAAGTTTGTTATTATGACACGATATGACTATGATATGATATGAAATGATAGCTTTCTCTTGACTATGACTTAGACTATGACTTTGAATTGCCTTCAGGGACACATCATCATCATCATCCTACAGATAATACATAATTCTCCTTTTCTATATAGTAAAACTCTGGATTCTATTGTATTCTAGAATTTACAGCTATAACTATAATATAATGCATATTTTAAATGACTTATGACACATGTAATTTAATGTAATGTAACTGACTCTCTGAGTAAAACTGGAAACTATAAACCCCATTTTGAACTAAACTCAAAATTGACTTTGACATTCACTTCATTAACACGCGACAGTAAAAAGACTAATGCCTATGCTTGTGCTAAAGCCTTGACTTTTGACAGTTTAAGCAAAGCAAGGTGAATAGAGAGGAGACAAGTAGGTTAAGTGTAGCATTAGTATAGTGTTTTTTGTTTCATAAATTAAATTGAGTTGCATTAGCTTAATCTAATTATGGTGTATAATGTGCTAAAAATTCTTTGCTTTGTTTTTGCATTTGAACGTCGTGTAATGTTTTAAAGGAATTTTTGCAAACTAGATTTGTAACTGTTTGGTTAGATAAATAAACAATTAACGAAGAAAGTTCGCTCAAAAATTTAAATGGTACATACAAAGTTCTATTGAAACACATCACAGTGTCGAACGGCCGAACGGTGGAATGGAAGTAAGAAATTTATGTTTGCTTAGAAATGAGAAATTTTTAGAATATAATATGTGAATGTGAGGAATGAATGAATGAATGAATGAATAGTTTGATTTTGATATTGATTTGCATTTTGGAATTCTGAGCAAACAAATAAGCGTCAATAAAAAGTGTGATGATGATAGCTAAAGCTAATGCTAATAATAATACCCATTAGTTTTAAGTACTTAAAAAAAAACAGTTATAACGTGAACAAAGTTCAAAAGAGCTCAACTTTACCTTGGAATTGCTGATATTTATATCCAAAAAACTTTTCTTCTGCAGCTGGCGTCAGGATATTAATTTCACCACGAGATTTAACATATAACCAATCTTCTTTGAGTTGATGGATTTTTTCCTAGTAGAGTAGAAAAAAAGTATAATTTAGTGAAAATTTTACGTTGTTTCAAGTAAAAATTCCAAGATGCTCGTATTTTACTTACAACCATAATTGGTGCCATGAATTGTCCTAAATTATCGCATTCCTTTTCTAACATTATATAGTTACGAATTACTTCTAAAATTTCTGGCTCTTTGTCTTGAACACGAATCTGCAAATATAATGAAAATGGGCATAAGTTTACAAAATTTGCAAAGTTTTTGAGAATTGCAAGCTTACAAGTACTGATTCAATTGCAGCTAATTTTTCATGAAGTGATGGACGATGCTTGGCCGTAGCAACTTGTGCTCGTACTTCAAGGACCCATGAAGTCGTTGTATCCAATTGTGAGCTAAGTTTTCGAAGGCTCTGTAATTTTTGTTCAAGGAATTTGCGCTTTTCTGGTAATTGATATGACAGTTTTTCAATGTCATTTTTAAATGCTGTCAATTCTTCGTCTGTGACCAAATGTCGTTTGGATAGGCGGATACGTTCGAGGTCAGGTTTTTTACCAATTATTTCATGTTCTAGGCTCTGTAAATCCAAATAATTTTTTTTTAGGTAAAATGCCATGCAAAAATGTTCCAAAAATTTGATATTATGATGAACTAAGTTATGCCTAAAAAGTTCCAAAGAACGTTAAGTTGGCTTACTTTTAAATTTGACAATGAATTCCTTAATGCTGTTTCATCCGATATGAAAACCGTAGATTGAATTGCTTCTGTTGCTCTTTGAATCCAATCCTGAAGTACTACTTGGGGTTCCCACCATTTAGAAAGAATCCGATGTGAGCCAGTATTTCCACAAATCCTATAAATCACAAATCACACACATATTCCAGAAAATTATAGTTCCACATAATATAATTACATGTTATTATATTCCAATTCATTCATTTGTTTCATTTCATACGTACCAATAAATTTTATTGTATTCAACTCTCATTGTGAAAAAGTACAAAAAATTATAGAGGGCAAGAATTGGGATCGATTTCTTGTGGTAATATTAGGTTTATTTATATAATGTCAAAGGTTGAGTTTCGCTTTCGAGACTTTCGAGAAACAGAAAATTGTTTGGCGTGTTTAACAAAAGTAAAAAAAAACCAGTGAACTACAGATTAGACAGATATCTATCTTCAGATGTAAAAAAGAGAAAAGAAATGAAACTGATCGTGAAACTTGAACTGAAACTAAAACTATAAGTACTGGAAGTCTAAAAGTTCCATTAATTTTTTCTTGTCTGGAGAAAAATTTATTCCGGATATGAATGGAAGGAATGGAAAACTAAACTAACTGTGAAGCTTTGCTAAGCTCTATTCAATGCTTCTGTGTATTTGTGTGCTATGACCCGACCCAAGTTATGTTTAAAAAAAAGCAAAGTTTCAATACCTTTACGCATTTGAAAGCAAAGTACTTATAACTTTTAAAAATTCAAATTGAACGGCGTTTTTCTGTTAATTATGCCTTTACGCTAAAAATGTGATGGTCACAACTCCAAGTTGTGGTTGTATTTGTATATTTTTTATAATTAGAAAAAATAATCAAGTTGGATCTAAAATTTTCTTTTTACAGAGATAAGTATGAGCTGAACTGGAAGTAAAGTGCATAAAGTATAAGTGTTTATTTATAGCTTTTAAAGGAGTTTTTGCTAGTGAATTTTCTCCCTATCCTACTCAAAATTCCTTAACATTTTTTTTCATATCCATATTCTAACTTTATCTACTCTAAGCATAGTATAAATAAGTATTTTTACTACTTCTTCTTTAAAAAAAATCTTTAAGAACAGAGTTTATATTGGGGATTGAAGGAGTACTGGAATTGTGGCTTGGTTGTGTTCGCTTCGTCTTAAGAAAGCGGTGAAGCAAAGCCTGTTTTGTTTTTGTTTATATTTTTCAACGCGAAGGAAGAAAGATGAGGTGTAAATATAGTTTTGTTTTGATTCTGATTCAGGATTTGAAAACCATGTTTTTTTTTTACTTCGCTGTCGTTATGCTAGAATTTTTTGATAACCTTAAGATTTGTTGAAAAAACAAAACGAAAACAATATGTCTATTCCATATGTACAATGTGTTTACTTTCACCTCTCAAAAAATTCTATGCAATTTGCTGATGCTTCTGAGTTCTGCTAGTTTTACTTACCTATCTCTGCGTATTGTCATTTCAGCTAATAAATTTCTCCATCTGTAACCAATACTTTCCAATTTTCTGGCAGCTTCATCATAAGCTGGGCTCATCCTGGATTTCTTACTCATAAGCAACATTACACTCCTGGAAAATACAAGAAAAAATAGAAATACATAAATGCTTAGGAAGTTTTTGAACAAAGTAAAATATAATATCGGATCGTTTTCATTTATGAAACTCTACTCAAACTGAGGTCTCACATCAAAAATCAACATCAAGGAAAGGCAACGGGTTGTTATAATAATACTTATACGTTATATTACTTCATACTTTCGTTAATTAGAAAAGTTTGGAAGAAAAAAAACGTAGAAGTAGGTCAAAACGGAAATGAAAACGAAGGATGAAATGCCTAGGAAATACGAGACGATACTTGAATGTGAATTCGATATTTTGTTTAGAACAAATGTGTTAGTATGTTTTTTATCGTTGCTTGTAAAAAATCCACTGTTGAAAGTACTTAGATGCGAAATTATGAGCTAGATTTAGCTGAGCCTCAGCTAAATTTAGCTTAGACTCAGCTAAATCTAGCGTAAACTATTTTTACCTCCATGTTCCTGACTGGAATTTAACACATAACTTGGGCAAATTTTCACATAATATTTACAGATTTTGCTTAATTTTTCCAATCGACGTTTAAACAAACATTCAGTTCACTCAACTATTAAAAAAACAATTGATTGTCTTTACCTATGTCGTTTTGATACTCGTGCTTCCATATCCTTCAATTTTTTCTTAGTCTTTTCTGAATCCTTATCTTCTTCAATATTTACTTTCCATTCATTCATTAGTCCATCCATTTCATCTAACCAACTCTCAACATCTTCAATATCTGAGCTTTCTGGAGATCGAGCAAGCATTAAGCTTGATACTGGTGAAGGACTTGGACTTTTACTAGGAGGTGAGCGAAGGCTCATTTGTTCCAGTGAAATATTTACAGTTGCCCATTCATCAAGTAATTTTTGTATAACGCGTGAGGCTTGGGCTGATTGTTCTGGTGTTCCTTTGAAATGACCAGAAACAAGCTCAACTTCCAATTCTTCAATTTTATTAATTTTTGGAGATAGTTGATCTAGGTCTTGGCGAATGCTCTGTAAAGGAAAAAAAAAAGCACAAAAAAATTTCATGACGTTACTCTAGGAGATAAAGCCAACGCAAAATCAAAATTTTGAATGTTTCAATCGCAAATTGTCAATTCTCCTTAAGATAAGGATGACTTGATTAATATCAAGTGAATCTAAGATTTCAGAACTTGATTAATCAAGCATCTGATTGGCACGTACAGCAAATTTAACAAGCTTCAAAATTAAATGGTTTTACGCCACGTATATATTGCTTAAATTTTTAATAAATAGCATTCAATATTTTGCTAGCAGTTCATTTGTTTTTCATCTGGAAAATTAGTTGTCATTACGTGTATCATGTATTTAAAAATTTACTTACAACAACATCGTCAGAAGATGCCAAAATCCTGGAAATTGCTGCAACTTGTTCACGCAGCTTGTTTACATTTGTTACAAGTTCTGGAGATAAGGCAGCTGCTGGATATTTTTTTGGGTGAACTGGTGGTGGTGATTTTGAGTTTAACGGTTTCATTAGCTCAGATTCATGCTCACTTTCAATTTGTTGTTGTTGTTGTGCTTCTGTATTTGTATTCGTATTGACTATGGCTTTCTTTGCTAGAGATAATGGAACTGGGATTTTACTAGAAGTTTTAAGAGTTGATTGTTGTTTTTGTTGCTTTTCCAAAGATTTTTCTAACTTTCCCCATTCTTTTTCTAGATTTTCCAATTCAGGTGAAAGTCCACGGATATTACGTTTATGGAGATCTTTAATTCGTTTACGAATTGTTTGGAATTCTTCTGATTTTTGCGGAGCTGAAGCTAAAAGTTTCTTTTTACTTTCTTTATCTGTTGCAAGGATAGCAGATGAAATCCATTGTTCTAATTGTTGAATTGAGCGTTGGACTTCTAATTGACTTGTTTCAAGTTTCATTGCAGCTAAGCGCTGTCGCTGCAAAGATAATTGAAGTGAAAAGTTAGCTTCAAAATTCAAGATTTCAAGACTTTAGAGAAAAGTTGTAGTTGCTTTTGCTTACCTCAGCTCTAGTTTTCAATTGCAACCAATCAGCACGCAGTAGGTCCAAAGCTGCTCGAATTTGATTTGCTCGGGCCACATCTAGTTTAGAAATTTTGAATACCAATGAATCTCCTTTGGAAATCGTAAGGGCTACTTCCGGTTCAACTGAAATTAGTTCAATTTCTAGGGCCTAAAATTGACAAACAATTCAATAAATTTGACCCGCATTTTTCATAGAAATTTTTGGCTTACATCAACTCGTTTCCGTGGATCAGAATCCTTTTCAATTTCTTGTAACTTTTGTGCCATTCTGGCCATAGTTTTAGATATTTCATTCCCTTCTTTTTCAAATGCTACAAGATCAAGGTCTGGTTTTGTTTGAGTTTTTGAAATTGAAGAAAATCCATATGGATCAGCGGTAGCGACAGCGATTGGACTATGACTATCGCTTCCAGAAGTTTCTTCAACTAATTGTTCACTTGTGACAGCCTGGAAAAATATATCAAGAAATTTGAAAAAGTGGCCATTTACTGGATTTGAGCTTGCAAAACTTCACCCGTTGAAAAGCACGCAAAAAACCGCAAATTCGCCAAAAAATTTACCAAAACTGAAATCCTAGAATTTGAAATTTCGCGCAAATTTCTCTGCCGTAAAGTACACACGCATGCAAGCAAAAACTGTAGATTAGATTTCAAACTCAATTGCAAAAACACAACAATTGGACTTGTTAATTTTTGCCATGCAAATGCAAATTGCAATCAACGCAATACTACAACAATACATACAAATTGCCAAACCTTTGATAATTTACGTTGTGACTGTGAGCCAGCAACAGCAGCAGAAGTGCGACGCAGGGACTTTTCTGAAGCCAACATTCCGACAGGACAAACTGTAGCCAATTTTTCACCCTTTCTTACGCTTACGTGTGGTTGAGGTTCCATTCTAAGGATTCCTTGGACAATATCATTGGATTTTATTGCAACAATTTTAATATTACGTTCTTTGTTTCCTTTTGGTTGTTGCAATAATTGCTGTTGCAGTTGCTTTGCTGCAGCGGTGCGCTTACTTGCCGTTGCCCTTGGTACCCAAAGAAGCGAAGACTTTCCACTTCCACTTGCACCAGTAGATTGAGAAATTTCAGTTGAAGAATGACTTACCCCTTGTGACTTATGAACTTGAATTATCTCAGATGGTAAACCCTCAAGAATTTTCCTTGAGTCTTGCTGTTGCGTAACTACGGTTGAGGCATCGGATGCTGAGCGTGATTGTGATTGCGATAATTCTTCAACTTCTTCGTCAGTTTCAAGGTTTTCAGTATCCATTAGCGTTTGCTCGTCATCGACTAATTCTGGTTCCTTGATTTCTGCAGCTGCTTCCTTCGAAGATTTTCCACTTCCACGACTAATAGTTACACTTACTTCTGGTACATTTTCAATACTATATCCACGAATTGGGCTGGGTGTTTTTCTAGGAGCTGGAAGTGAAACTTGTAATTCTATGTCAGGTTCAGATTCAGGATGTTCAATTTTTGGAATTTTTGATGCAATTATTGGCGTATGTTCGGATTCTTCTTCTTGATCTTGATCTTGTTCAATTTCCATTTGTTCATCTTGATCTTCATCATCCTCAAAATCAAATGCTGGATTACAAATCCCAATCCCAGAATCTTGTGTTGGATATGAGGATTTCATCATGATCATTGGATCAGGAATTTCTTGTACATTTCCATTTGTTCCAGTAGAATAAAATCTTTGTTCATTCATTCTATTTGATGCTGAGTGTGAGTGTGAATGTATGGATTCAGACAAAATGTCATCTTCATTATCAATTAAAATGCAGGAACTTAGGTTCTACATAATAATATAGTATCAATAGTGAGCATTAAAATTTAGAACATCAAATACCATAAAGTTATCCAGGATGAACTTGAGTCAAAGCGTTCAACACTTATAGCAAATTATGCAAAAATTGACTGACTTTTAAGCTGAAGAAGCAACAAAATACGAATATTTGAGCTGGAAATTAGTTATTATTTACAATTCTACGTTAAATTTTGAACATGCAGGCAGCTACTTTTTAAAATTTTGAAGCTAAATAAAATTTTACAATTGGAAAAGTTGTACGTATCACTGTTTTAATTGTCTTTGAAAATTTTTCGATGTATTTTTGAGACCAAAAGAAAATGGAATAAACTGATATTTTTCTAAATTGCTCTGCGAAAATTGTTCAAATGTTTCAAACTCACCTGTAATTGATTTCCAATTGATTCTAATCTAAGCGTTAATTTTTGCATTCTGGAATTCTCTGGATTATCTACACTGTATGGATCTCCTTTAGCTACAATTAAATCAATCATTGTGTCCTTGAGTCCGTCCAATCTATCACTTTTCTCTGTAAAATCTTCATTTAAGGCTTGTAGCTCTAGAATCTCCTCATCACTCAACATGCAAGCCTCATTTGTAAATTTCACTAAGAATTCTTCAGCTTTTTCTAACCATGTTTCAAGTTCACCGATTGTTTGATGTTCTTTAGATTCAAGATCTTGTACAGAAACATCTTTCAAATTTTCTTCATGTTTTCGTACAATTTCATGACTGATTAGTTCCCATTTTTGAAGAATAAGAAGACGTCGTTCCTTTAGTGAATCCAGGAGGACTGGATCCACAAGTTTAAGGAAATGTTCAAAATTTATATTGAAATCTTCCATAACTTTGGTGTAGCGTGGAAGTTCTTCAGTTTTACCCTGAAAGAACATATAATTTAAATGTTATTAGCACGATAGATCACAATGTATGATTTAACGCCGTTCAAATTCATTCTCTTCAAGAGATTAAGAGAACAAGTAATTTTCACATAGTTATATTGGGCGCTTGGACCAAGATGTTTTGATCTACAAAAATTTCATTTCAAATTGAAAGTACTATAGCATTAAACTTTTGACAAAAATCAAATTAATTCTATTGTAAAATTTAGTTGATTTGCTTAAAAGCCACTTAAAGTTTTGAAATTTATTTTATATAGTGTAATCTTGTAGTGAAATTAGATCCGATTCAAACCATGAAGTGAACCCAAAAAATAACAAAACAAAAAAATTTTGTTTTTCATTTTGCTTACCAATAATAATATCCTTTAAAATTTTACATTTTATGTATGTATGTGCAATGAAACAAATTTTTTGAATTGAATTTAATACATCAATTTCTTTAAAAAAGCTTGCTTTGCTTACCCTTAAAAAATCCATTTCCATTTCCTTATCATCAAACTTTCCTTTTAATTGAGACTCACAATGTTCTAACCATATTTCAACAGATTCCATTTGCTCATTCATTTGTGTACTCACAGCTAAACCTTTCTCAAGGGCACTTCGAATCCCAGCAATTTGCATGCCTAATTTATTATATAGAGCCTTCATACTGTCCAATTCGGAATTTAGTTTAGATTCTGCTTTCTTATCTTCAACATGTCGACGACCTTCTTTGAGAACTATTTCAACTTCACGTTTTAGGTCGCTCAATTTCGAATATTCTTTCTGTAGGGTAAAATTTAGCGATGCAAAATTCAGACTATAATAGCTTTGCAAAAAAAATTGCAATATTTTTACCGTGCAATGATTCAATTGTCCTTGAATACTTTCTGGATCATCAGAAGCCAATTCTAAGAAACATAAAGCTTGTTCTACTTGTCTCAAACTTCTCCAGATGCGCTCTATTCGAGCATAAATTTTAGCTTCTGGTGGTGGACTTGTAAATTTTGAAAATTTTGATTGTACATCTTCAAAACGTTTTTGTAACATATTTTTTTGTTCTTCAAGTCTTGCAGCAGCTTCTAATTTCCCGGCTTGACGGTAAACTAGGACTTGTGCATCCATATCAGCAAGGATTCGTTCTTGTTGGGTTAATTCTTCGGATAATTGCTACAATGCAACAATTGAAAGTCAAGTTTAGAAAACTTCAAAAGTTGAAAATTCGCAGATTCTATTGTTAGTTTCTAGTAAAATTCAAACCTCAGTATCATTAGGTAAATCCTCAAATTCCAAATCATCAAGTTCAAGTCTAGTTGTTAAAATTTTATCAACACATTCTAAACTATCATCGAGTTGTTGGACAAGGTTTTCCCATTCTTCGGCTCCAGTCATTTCTAGCTCAAGTTCGGCCTTTCGTTGGGATGCCTTTTTTTGATTGTATAATTAAATTTTAGTAATTGATTAATATCATGCAATACAATACAATACAACAAAAACGAACAAAACGAGTATCGAAATCGATTTTACCTGTTGATTTAAATTTGTCCATCGACTCGTAACCATTTGTACGTCTGCTTGTATGGAATTAACAAGCATTCCTTCTTGAACTAATTTACGTCCAATTTCTTGAAGTTTTGAAAGACGGGCTTCTTGATCTGTTCCGACGTATTGCTCAATGTCCTGCAAAAAATAAGACGTTGAAATTTCGAAACAATTTACTGAAATAATATTTGTTCTCGCTTACATCTAAATCTTCACTCAATTCTTCCATATCTGCAGCGGCTGTTACTGGTTTCTTTAGCTTCTTTTCTAATCGATCTAACCAATCCATTTCTTGAGCTGTAAGACTTCGGAATTCACCATATAAAAATGATGAGTCTTTTAATAGTTGACAATTTTTATCTACTAAACCCGTTGTATCTGTCCATCGTGAATTTAAAGTTGTAAATGTTTTAGCTAAATCTTGGACAGCAGAATCTCGTTTGCTGTCATCTTTGCATTGAGCTAAAACAAAAATATGTCAAGACAAATTGTAGTGTGTTACGTTTGCCAAACTTGTTGTTTAAGTCAGCTTTAACTTTATAATTTCTTTAAAATTTTCTATACGACGTTCAACTTACTTTGATGCATCAAAAGCAATTCATTCCCCTTCTCGTTCAATCTTCTGAATGATTCTTCACGTTTATCAACTCTATCCTTCAATGCTTGATATTTCCGTGTCAATCGAGCTAAGTCACTTGGACTAGAAATTTTCCCTGGTAATTTTGGTGCATCTCGTCCCAATTGATTGAGCCATTCAACAGTTTCATCTATTCCACGAAGTACAACTTTTGTTTTATCTGTTGCATCTTTTAGAAGAATGTTTTGCTCATGGGCCTTTCGAACTGTTTCATTCCAATGTGAAGTTAGTTTTAGTATTCTGGCTTTCATTGAATGTAGGATTGAATCATCAGCATCAAGGAGTAAGGATTTTCCTGTTGTAGTTAAGCTATTGAATTTCGTTGTTAGAGTTTGGATATCTTCGTGGAGAGCCTGTAATTAGCAAAATGTCAGTAAAAATGTAAACTGTGAAGATTCAGTGTATTTTGTGCTTACGTTTGACTGTTCCAACTGAGCTTCTAAAACATCAGCTTCTCCAACTGCCGGTGTTTCTGCACAAACAAATACATCAACTTCTTCTAACCAATTTTCAAGACCGGTCATTTCAGCTTGCCATTGTTCCAAGCGAGAGATATCTGTAAATTTAGTACATCCAAAATCAGACAATTGGTTGAACTTTACCTTAAAATACTTCATGTTTTGTGCAAATCAAAAATTGGTCAGTTATTTTAGCAAAGCTGAATAAAGAAATTAGACGCCACTTGGAAATTGCAAGAAATTTAGAGAAATTTTACAATTGAAATGACTCAACTTTAGTTACGTCGTCGCTGTTGATTAATTTATCTAAAATTTCAAACTTACGTAAACTTAATTGGGAATGTCTCTCTTCTAAAATAGCTTTAATTTCACTAAATCTTGATCTTAAATCTTCTAATCCCGATGCATCTTCACTATTATTTTTTCCTGTTGTACTAGTACTATTCAATATCATTTCTAAACTTTGTTCTTGAGTTTTGGCTTCTTGTAAAAATTCTGCTAGTTTAACTTGTTGTGTTTTCATTAATTTCAAATCAATAAGTTTAATTTCATCATTTAAAACTGTAGACTCAACAGTTGTTAACCATGCAGAAATTAAGTGTGAACTTTCAGCAGATTTTTCTTCTGCAGACATTTTATTCATACTTTCCAATTGACATAGGCGAATGTTTAGTTTTTCAACAATTTGATTCCATCGTGTTGAAAATGCTTGGGCTTCTTGTTGAAATTCTGTATCATTTTTACCACCGTCCATTGTTAAAATTTCGTTTGCTTTTGAACGAAGTTTTTTAATTCGTGACTCATGACTTTGAATTGTTTTCTTTTTAACTCGACATTGTTCAAGGAGTTTACGAGGTTGATTTGAGATAGGGCTAACTTCACCTTGGTTTTCTAGCCATTTTTCATATGCCTAAGAATTTGCAAAATTTAGTTAGTTCAAAATTGTTGCAAATTTTCATGATTTAATTTTCTCTTACATTAAGTATATTACTCATAGTCAAAATTTCAGATTGTAGTTGCTTTTTTGCAAGTAAATAATCAATTAGAAGTTTCCTTGAATTTAAGCCTTCTTTGACTTTGGTCCATTTTTCTTTTAAAGTTGTGGCTTGAATTTCTATTTCGGAAGTATCTTGATTTTCTGCAAAAAACAAATAACAATGCAAAATTTAGCATTTAAGCATAACTGTGCAAAACTTATAGCCTAGTTTGACGTACCTTGATTCATAAATTCAATCAAATTCTCTGAATCCTTAATCGCCTCCTTGTAAACATGTTCATAAGATTGTAATTCTGACTCAAGATCTTCCCAAAGGATAAGTTGCTCATCAACACTCAATTCATCAAAAGTTGTAGATTCTGAACCTGGACTAATTTCAATTAAGCTCTCAGTTCTTTGGACCCATTCATTTACACGACCATATGAGTTTTCCCACTCGTTCATAATTTTAGTTCGTTTGGCTTTTGGGAAATCCTGTGATAAGAATTCAAAGTACAATTAACAAACAGCAATTAATTTTTTAGAATTTTGCCATAAAAATCATATTTCATTTCAAAAGTTACAAATTTCACGAGCAGGTTTAGTTTAGTGAAAGGCTTACTTGTTGTTTAGACATGGCCAAAATATCAATCATTTCAACATCAGTTTTCTTCAGAGTTCCTTTAGCTTTTGGTTGAATTCCATACTTTGTCATCTACATTTAGTACAAGAAAAAAAAACACAAAACAAGGGTGCAATTTAGTAAAAAAAAATTGTAGCAATTCATTCGCAAATTTATCTAACAAATCAAAGAAACGGTCCGGGTATAACTGTTGAAGAAAACTTTCAGCAATTAATAAAAATTCAGAAAAATTCTTAAATGGCGTTTTAGCATAATTCTATCAAGTCACACCATATCACACAGAACTTGGTATAATTAATTTTATACCAAGTTTCATAAAACAAAACAAGCACGAAATTTCACAATAAAAAAACATTTATTCTTCTTACCCTTTGACTCTGCGCTTCCATAATTTGACTCAGAGCTTCCCATCTATCTTGTAATCCTTCCATTTTATTCATAAATTTTGTATTACTCAAACTATTGCCTTCCTCTTCATTTTGTGTATCTTCAGACTCTAATACATTTTGTACTGAATTTTGGAGCTCAGTAATTTCCTTTAATTTTACTTCCATTTCAGATTGTAAATGTTGCATTTTTTCATATCGGGTCATAAGGCTCTCTTCACTCGTGTCATTTGGATTAGCTTCAACTTCTTTAAGTTTACGCTCTTGGGCAAGGAGCCATTCTTCCAGGACGCTCTGTTGACTTTGGAAAATTGGAAGTTGGGATTGGAGTGATTGTAATAATTTACCACGTTTTTCAGTCCAACGGCAAATATGGGTCCAGCGTTCAGAAATTGCAGCAAGTTGGTCTTCCATATTTGCAAATTCTGTGAAGAGCAACAAAAGAAAATTAACGTAAAACTCAAGAATTCGATGCCATTTGAAAATTTTAAACAATGTTACTATATTATGTATTCTGAAAGTAATTAATAATAGTTGCAATTGTAGTTAATTGTCGTACCTGTTTCAGGATTATTCTCATCCACAACAACAACAAGATTTGAAAATGCAACAACACGCTCTTGTTCCTTAACAATGTCATCATGGAGCTGTTGTTGTTCTTTGATATGATCAGCTAAGAGATCAAGATTATCTAGTGGCGGTGGGCCAATGTGGGATATTCGATCTTCAGTTGAAGTAAGGAATTCTTTGAGAGCTTCTAATTCTTGGAGTTGGAGTGTCATTAGTTTTTCATGTATTCTGCGAGAATAAAACAAACAAAGGTAACGTTTAGTTTTCTGCAGTTCACAGTTTAGTGATTAATCGATTCAATTTAAAATCATATTAGGTTCATTTTAGCAATTTAAGAAGAAAAATAAAAAGACGCCAGTTCGATAATTTTCAAAAATAAACAAATTGTTGCAAATTTTTTACAGATAGTTTATCCTTATCGTCAA
>JAQGCY010000550.1:0-16389 GCA_034700645.1 Xenylla mediterranea | reverse complement strand
GATATGGATATGGATATGAATTGAGAGACCGCATCGGGATATGGATAGATATGAGATATGCTATTATCCCATCTCTGTTAGGCATAGGCTGACGTTGACGTTCCGCTTGGTTCCCGAAGTCTATTAAAACTGCCACAGTCGCTAGTACCAGGCCAGCCAACTGTTTGCGTAATCAACAATTACTAGTACTTTACTTGACGTTGACAATAAAAACTACAAGTTTAGTTAGTTACTTAAGTTAAGGACTTAAACTTAACCATGGCCAGTTTCACTTCTTTAGTTTCTCTAAATTCCAATACTGCTACTCCTCCATCTCCAACAGACTTCCCAACAGTTAGTTTGACACCTAAAAGGGAGACAGGAGCCCTTCAATTTATTACCAAATATCCTCACTATGATGGGCGTGGGATTGTAATTGTGGTCCTGGACACTGGGGTTGATCCATCTGTTGATGGACTCCAAGTAAGTCAAATCTAATCAACTCATCTGATTCATTACATTGGCCTTACATCTATTTCGCAAATTTACAGGTCACCAGTACCGGGGACGTCAAGGTAATTGAACGCTATGATTTTTCTGGAAGTGGGGATACAGATACTTCAACCATCGTCACAGTGGATGAGAAAAAAGTTACATTTCCTGATGGCACAAGCTTTGCGGTAAGGAACTAACTTTGTCCATTTTGTGTAGCTAGAACTAATAGTATAATGATTGTTTAATGATGTGCCATCCAGATTCCAGACTCTTGGGACAATCCATCAGGAAAATACCACGTTGGAACCAAGCCCATGTTCGATATGTATTCTCCTAAACTACGTGAACAAATGGAGCTCAAGAGAAAGGAAACCCATTGGGACCCAGCTCATCGACTCTCGGTTTCCAATGCCCTCAATTCCCTTAACAACTTAGTTAATACACCATCTTCACCTTCTGGATCTGCTACTTCACTATCTGGAACTGGATCTCCAAATGGGAATTCTAACTCTAATTCTAATCCACCAATTGACCGATGGGATAAGGAAGAGGCTGAAGCTAAAGTTGAAGCCTTGGATCTATTAGAAAAGAAATATAAAGACTGGGGACCAATTTTGTATTGTTTTGTTTGGGAAGATAGTCATGGATTATGGAAGGTTGTAATCACACCGGAACCGGATGCAAATCTAGGTTCGTTTGCTTATTTAACTCTCCAATCCATCATGTCAACTAATGACACATTGTTTTCACTTTTAGAGAACGTCAAAATTCTCGGGGAGTACAAACAAGATCATTCTTATATCCACTTGACGAAGGATGATAAGATGACACTAAGCGTTAATGTTTGGGAAGGAGGAAATCGTCTTGAGATTGTTGGACTTTGTGGTTCACACGGTACGCATGTAGCTGCTATTGCGGCTGGGAACTTCCCGTCGAATCCTGATCTCAATGGGGTAGCCCCTGGTGCACAAGTTGTCTCAATTACAATTGGGGATGGAAGATTGGATACAATGGAAACTGCAACATCGATAAGTCGGGCAGCCGCATATTTACAAAAGAATGCTGGACGAGTTCATGTTGTTAATATGAGCTATGGGGAACATGCTCATTGGTGTAATGAAGGACGAATTGGTGAACTTATGAGAGAAACTGTTGAGAAGTATGGATTGGTATGGATGACTTCAGCTGGGAATTGGGGTCCAGCCCTCTCAACTGTTGGTACCCCACCTTGGATATTCGGAAATGTACTTATTGGTAAGAAACAACAAGTTATGAAAAATATGGAGATGAGGAATAATTAATAGCATGTTCCTATGTCCAGGTGTTGCTGCATATGTTTCACCGGATATGATGGTCTCAGAATACAGTATTCGCGAAAAATTAGCCCCCAGTATTTACACATGGAGTTCAAGAGGCCCAGGACTGGATGGGGATCTTGGGGTTACTGTTTGTGCTCCGGGTGGAGCAATTACAAGTATACCAAAGTATACACAGAGAAATTGTCAGTTGATGAATGGAACTTCTATGGCAGCACCGCACTGTGCCGGCATTGTCGGTAATAAAGAATTAATGATTGGGTTACATTAACATCAATTTGCAATATTTATGTTTTAATTCCTTTAGCACTCTTACTCTCCGCTGCCAAATCCAAATCAATCCCATACTCTCCATTTAGTGTCAAACGTGCACTTGAGTCTAGTGCTTCTAAAGTTGATGGTTCAGATTCATGGTCTTCCGGTGCTGGTTTAATACAAGTTGAACCGGCACTAGATAAACTTATGTTACAATCAACAGCTCCAGAGAGAGATGTTCGGTTTCAAATTACAGTTGGCTCTGGTTCAACTGTTCAACGTGGTATTTATATTAGGAATTCCAAAGGGGCCCCAAAGGATTATCCTATTGCAGTTGAACCAGTGTTTTTTGATACAAAAAATATGGGTAAGCTATTTATAAGGAAACATTGACCAAATTAAATTGTATTTGTACAAATTAACATCTAATTGTGTTTGTAGATGTTGACAAGAAAATCGAGTTCCGACTCAATCTAGTCCTTGGATCCAGTGCTCCATGGGTCCATTCTCCCGCTTTTCTTGACATTTGTAATATTTCAAGAACCTTCAACGTCAAAGTAGATTATGAAGGTTTGGGGACTGGTCCTCATTTTGCAAAGTATGTAGCAAAAGCTATGCAAATGAGCAAGATTTACTTATGTTTTTTAATTACATTTTTCTCATATAAGAATCGAAGCCTTTGACAGCAGAGATCCAACTCGTGGCCCAGTATTTACTCTGCCAATTACAGTTATTGTCCCACTTGAGATCCAATCTCCACTCCTTGAAATTCCAACAGTTGAATATGATGCAGGAAATTTACGAAGGCACTTTGTTCTTGCACCAAAAGGCTCAACAACTGCAAGTAATTGACTTTTAGTCATTATGCAATCCAATGAAATGACTTTACTTAACTTTTATATTTTTTCAATGTAGGTTTGACAGTCCGAAATAATTCAACCACTTCTCCAGTCAAAATGGTTGTTCATCTTTTGACACTCCTTCATGGAAAATCATCTAAAACAGAAGAATTAGAAAAAGTATTTACGTTGGCTCCAGCTGAAGAATCGTCTTTTACATTTAAAGTTTATGTAAGTTAAAATAAAAAAAACTTTGCGCTTATGGTATAATAAGTGGTACTTCCTAAATTATCACAGGGTGAAAGAGTAACTGAAATCGTCATAGGCCGATGGTGGGCAGAACCCAAAGATCGCATCCCAATTTCAGCCAAATTACTTTACAAATCCGTCCTCCCAGATACTCAAGAACTAAATATTTCTGCAACTGATGCATTTGCCAGAATTAACATAACCCCAGAATTTCAAACAGAAGAAATTAGTCCAAGTGCATCACTCAAATTCCAAGTTTGTCTCTTACGCTCAAATAGTATGAAACTAAGCAGTTGTTCTCCAGATCCAAATGGTCGTGACACATTTCCTCAAGGACGGATCCTCTATGACCTAGTCTCATCTTACAATTTTACACTAGCCAAATCAAGCACAGTTACCGTAAATTGTTCCACTGTGAGCGATATGCTTTATGAGAACGAGTATGAGTCTCAACTTTGGATGATTTTTGATAATAATAAAAGACTTGTAGGGTCTGGAGATGCGTATCCTACAAAGGTAAGATTTATTATTTTGTTAATGTAAGTAATTGATAACTAATTAGGTTTTTATTTAATTTGACAGTGGCCAATCAAACTTGAAAAAGGAGAATATACCCTCAAACTCCGACTTCGACACGAAAAGCGAGAATTACTTGAAAAGTACATAAATGGTTATCCAAATTTTACAACTGAAACAATTAATCCTACCCTTCCTGTACTCCTTTCTGCAAAATTTCCGACTAATATGGCATTGAACGTTCATCAGTCTGCATATGATGTTCTTCTTGGAAAGAAAGGGACAAACTGGACTCTTCAAGCGAAGAAAGGAACGATTAATCCTATTTTTGTTGCTACAAATATTCCAGACAAGTAAGTATAAAAACAAATGCATGCCTGAAATAACATTTTTTAATTGACTTTTGTTTTAATTTTTAGAACCTTAAAAAATCTCCCTTGCTCTTCCGCAACGCATTACTTCTCTGGAAATTTAACTTTTCAAAAAGATGACAAGCGTGGAATCCCACTCCGACTCTTTATGGCAGAATCCCCACCCAAACCAAAAGCTGAAAAAACCAAAGATGAACTAAGCGATCAAATTCGTGAAGTGAAAATTCAATGGATGGCTAAAGTTGACAAAGAAGAATCCAATAAATTATACCAAGAGCTTGTTGCTTCATCCCCAAATACACTATCAATTTATACAACTCGGATTTCAGTTCTTGAATCTCAACTCAAGGAATCCATTGAAGAGGACGCAATAAATGAAATTAATACTGAAGTCAAGTCATTGATTCAAACTGTTTTGGGACAAGTCAATAAGTCTGAGTTATTGGAATATTTTGGTACAAAATTACCAGATCCAAAAATTAAACCTCAAATGGAAAAGATTCGTAATGCATATGTTGAAGTTTTAGTGAAGAAGGGAACTCTTTTTCCAGAGGAATTGCGTGAAGCATGGAATCTGGCTACTGTGTTCTTTGATCCGACTGATCTAAAGGTATATTCAAAACTATGATTGCATTGTTGGCGACAATTCCTTAAACATTTTTTAATTTTCCAGGTATTTGATCTTACAGTTCGTGATGCAATGGAACGTGGTCATTATGGTCGAGCTGCACGTTATTTGCTCAAACAATCAGAAGACGGCGGTGGTAGCTCAGGTGGTTCTGGATCTTCCGGGTCTAATGGAGGTGACAAGGATAAAGACCGAGATAAGAGACTGATGGACGTTTTCAAAAAGTTGGAATGGAATGGAGCAATTTGGCTTTGGACTCAAAATCAAAGGTACAAAGGAGCTGTTAAGGACTACCGGTTATTCTAGACTTAATTGAAAATTTATGCAATGGCGTATAACTGTGATGTAAATACGTACTTAATTACGAATAATAACAAAATCTTAAGCAATAAATTGCAATCTTTGTTCGTTGTTGGTAATAATAAGACACAGATAAGACATTTGTGCGTAAGTTTATTTATTTATAGGTCAGATAGATGTGGTTGTGGAGATATCCAAAAGTGGTATGATTTATCTAATAAAAACCACGGAAGTAGTTAAGTCGGACTTTTAAAAGATTCTGACTTAGTTTGTGACTGTAATTAGTTGAAAATGAAGGTGTTCACGAGTAAATACTTGATTTTTTTCCTAGTAATTTCATTGCTTGTCCTTACACAAGTTGGCCAAACAAATGGATCATTCGGTGATTTTTTTAAGAAAATTGGCTCCGGCATATCAAAAGCAGCACAAAAAGTTAAAACAGGATTTGGTTCAGCTTTAAACAGTACAAAGAATGCATTCAAAGGTGTTGGAAGTTTAGTTGGGAAAGGTGCAAGTAGTGCATTGTATGGGATACGCTCAATTTTTGTAAATCGAGATCCAAATCTCATTAAGTTTAATTTATGTCCAAGACCAATGTAAGGGAATAGGAATATGATCAGTTCTTTCTCACATAAAAAAAACACTTTAATGCATGTTACATAATCATAGGCGATTAGAAAACTTAGGCTTTCAGGATGTAAATTCTATTAAGAACTCAAGTTACAATCCAGCATTACCAACAAAGTTCATCATCCATGGATTTACTCCAACATTTTCATCTAATGGGACATTAGATATGTTTGATACAATAGCGAATGGTAAGAACTGGAATCGGATGCACAAAATAACACAGTTCGCTTCCTTGGAGAAGTTGTAATTCTGTTTTATGTAGCTTACTTTGAACGGGGTGTGAAGGCAAATTACATTTTGGTTGATTGGGGTAAGGAAAGCGAAATGCTTAAATCACATCAATCTTTAAGATTTATATTCATTTTCATTCACAATTTATGCAGAAGCGTTAGCTCGACCAAGAGGACTTTTAAAAGTATTTCATTATGGTGTGTAAAACAACCATTCCAATAATAGGTATGGTATAGTATATAGAAAAAAATGCTTCCCAATATTTTTTACAGGGGCTGCTGCAAGCAATGTGCCAATTGCTGGACGTCGTGTTGGTGAATTTATTATGTTCTTGAAAAATGCTGGATTTTTGGAATTACATAAAACCCATGTAATTGGGTTTAGTTTGGGAGCCCACGTAATGTTTTTTCTGGATATATTCAGACATTGATAAAGAAATTTAATTTATGCTAGTACAGGTTTCTGGATATGCTGGTCAATATGTTAGAAATATGACCGGAGGAGCTCATTTATTGGGAAGAATTACTGGATTAGATGCTGCTGCCCCATCTTTTTATATTCCTGTTACAAAAATTGAAAATCGACTTGATCCAACAGACGCAGTTTTTGTTGAATGTTTACATACAAATATTAAAGTAAATGGTTTACTTTATCCTGTTGGTCATGTTGATTTTTATCCTGTAAGACAAGCATTTTATCATAAACCATCATGAATTGATCCCGACATTAATTATTTGATGAAATCCAGAACAAAGGAGGAAGTGTGCAACCGTGGTGTCGAGAGAACTCTTTAATGGAAAAGATTTCAAAGATTGCAAGATATGTTTGCAGTCACTCTTCGGCCTATGAGTATTTTGCAGAGTCCATTCAAAGGGCTTTAATGGCATGCCCTTGTAATAGTACTGACAACTTAAAACAATGTAAACATTCTTGGGACAGAGCAAATGGAGATTGTGGGGATTCAGCAATTTTATTTGGCGCAAGAACTCCTCCCACGTAAGCAAAATCAATCAAAGCTATGCTTCCAAGACCCAAAATGTCATAACAAACTTTATTCCAGGGCAAGAGGAATGTATTACTTAGAAATTGAAGCTGGAGTTGAAAAATTTTCAGATAAAGAAAGCTACATTTATTAAACTTAATAAATTGTTACAAATTAAATTAATGCAAATAGAACGATCAGTTTTAGCATAGCAGAAATTGAATAACTTGAAATTTTAGTAACGCCAGATTTTCTTGGACCAACCGGTGGTAAATGTGGTACGATTTTATCTTTATACAAAATCGGCTCTGGTGATGCTAATCGACTATCGTATGAATGATACCCAAGTTTTGTACTACCTTCTTCTAAAAATCGATCAGGAATTTTTAATCATTTCATACTCCAAAAATTGTCTATTTGTATAACTAGTTTTACCTGTTCCTTCAAGTTTACCCATTGCAAGAAGTACATGATATTTTTGATTATTTGTACTTAAATCAAATGTTTGTCCATTTATAACTGTTTTAGAATCTCGATAAAAATCACAAAATACTGTTCCATCCTGAGATAATACCCAATTGGACTGAATGTAAGAATGAGCTTCCTATCGCATCAGACCAGAATGTTAAAAAATTAAGATTATGAGTAAACCCACAACTGTTTCAGCAAAAGTATTTTTACCTCACGAATATTTCTTTTGTCCGGAGTATTGTAGGACCCGAAAACTCGGTAATTTGTTTGACCTTTTGGGTCAGTGCAAACACATTCCATCACGCTATCATCCCCCTTAAGAAATTTTAATATGATGAATATTATCTTGACGCTTGTTAACGATAATTTACCATGTATGAATCAAATGATAATCCAACTGCAATATAGCCGCCATGAGTTATTCCTATCAAGTCATCCCAAGGTTTACCCATTAGTTGAAATCGTATTCTTTCTTTTCCTTTTGTTTCGGTGGCTTTAGTTGGTTTAATATTCTTATTCTTATTGTTATTAATTGCTTTTGACCCTACAATGGGTTTATCTTCGAATATTGCAACCATTAAATCACAGTTTCCACCATAAATACAATTCGTATATGCATTTCCATTTCGTTTCATACCCCAACAAAGAACGTTCGTATTGTTGCAAGTTTTGTAAAGTGAAAGTTCTGTAAATTGCTATAAAATGGTAAAATATTAGCCTAACTTCACTTTACTCTGGCTATGGATATGTAAGAAATAGAAAAGCACCTTACCGTTAATACAGTCCAATATTCCCAAACTAATAGAATTACAACAATAAGAAATTGATGGAAATTATTCATTTTGTTCTTTCAATGGTCAATCAAATCCAATGTTCCAATAGGTAATTAGTGTTTCGTTATTTCTTTTTATTCAATGGATGAGTCAATTAATTATAGATTATTTATGCCAAACATAATAGTAAAATTCAATAAACAAATGACGACTATTCAAAACGGAAATGATTGTGGTATCCTGGATGGATTTAAAGAAAAACTTTTCCTTTTTATTATTGAATCAATTCGAAAGTCAAACAAAGTTCTTTAAAAATAGTGTAATAAGAATATTTAGACCAAAAAATATTTTATGAATGGATTGAATTTCTCCACCATCGCTTGCATATTTGAAATAATGAACGCTATCTCGGGTTAAGATAGGAGAAAGCGATGCAATTTTCCTAAGATCGTGATATCCGATTTTGGTTCCGTCACTCCCTGTGTACGTAGAAAGTATAAATCAAAATCTTTGTAATTATGATTACAATATTATAGTATTTTACCTTCAGCTTTTGACTTTACTGCACCCATTGCAAGTAAAATATAATATTTATTTTTCTTGGCTGTTAAATCCCAATGATGGCCTTTGATTTCCGTTTTCATGTCAAAGTAAAAGTCACAGTATATTCCATGCTTGTCGGAATGAATCCAACTCTTCACAATATGAGATTGATCATCCTGTATAAAAATAAAATATTAGTTAAGAATAAGTTATAAGTTTAATTAAGATCCACTTCTCCTTCAAACTTTTACCAGTCGAGTTACTGTTCCTTTACTCTGATCATTATAGGATCCATAAATTTGATTTGCTTTACCTTCTGTGTGAACACATTCAACCACTGTGTCTTCTCCCTGCAATAATGAATCTTATATCTTAAAATCATCTATCTTTCCTGAACTTTCTTGGCCAAATTACAATCAATTACCATTTGCCTATCAAAGGAAATTCCCATTGCAACATACCCACCAAGTTTTTCATTGGACGCTTCTTCACCCCATGGATGTCCAAACAATTGTACACGCATCTTATCCTTTTGCTTTGCAAAGTCATCTTGAAAAATCGCTACAAGAATTGAGCATGACTTATCATTAATACAATCCCCATGATTTTCCATTCCATAACAAAGGACTTCATTTGTTATGTTACAAGTGTTGTAAAGATCAGCTTCATTAAACTTCTGCAAATAAAAAAATTACATGTGCACCGTCAAAAATTTCTTATAACTCAATGCTTTTGGGTTGGTACAATACCGCTGATGTGAATCCAAAAAGTAAAATCAAAATTCCAAATTTTATTCCCATTCTACAGAGGTTTATAAATTACAAAACAGTCTTGACAAAGTTGTTTTAATTCAATTCGAACAATAAAGTTTATAATATGACAACTCGTTCCTGTATTAGCTTTTCTGGTTTTGTGGTGACACAGTTTCCACTTTCCTTTAATAATCATGACTCATGAATTATGAATATAGTTTTATTGAAATACTAGGAAAATTATTATATTTATCGATGTAATGAATAATTGAACGTAGTTCTGATGCTTAAGTAATTTACAATCAACATCAAGTTTGAAATTATTCATCCTTTGACAGTATCAAGGCACTCTGCAATGAATGCAATTACATTTTTAAATCACAAAAAACTCTCTGTAAAAAATACTGCAACAAGAATAGTTATCCCAAACAATCCTTTATAGATGCAATATGTAATAAAATGTGAAAAAATTCTTTTGCAGGGTTAAATTTAAGTTTAATTGATTAGATAACTTAAGGTCTGAAATCGCTAAGTTTACATTTCATCATTTCTTTTTCTACAGTCAGGGTTGAAAACGTTAGGGTTCAGGATAGCAAATTGAGCATCTTGACATCTCTGATAGATATAAAAGTTCAACTAATCCTTCTGGAAAAATGCATATTGGAAAACAACGCAACACCAAAAGACAATGACCAAAAAAATTTCACTCAGAATATTAAAACTTTATAAAATATAATAAACTATAATATAATAATAAACACTCCAGTAATTACGAATTACATCAATGATATTAGTCTTTAGACTTTGTTAATTTATTCAGTTTAAGTAAAGATGCAGTAAAAATATCTTTCTTAATATCCATTGTATTTATTTGTTCATTTAAGAACTTTCTTCCAACTGACCTTTGATGTTTAAAAAGTTTTTCCCATTTATTTAAATATTGATAAATACCAGAATGACTTGAATGTATTACTGGCAAATATTGAATTATATTATCTGATGGAAAAATTCTTTTCGCAACATCTTTGTTCACACGACTTAATTCATCTTCAATTTCTGCAAGTTGAATTATGTTACGGAAACCAAGAGACCTAAAAGGCTCAAGTTGGTCGTCGTAAGTAGCGTTACTTGTAACGCTCATTTGGAACTCGGAATTCCAAGTATATTTTCTTTGATTTGTATTCAAATCCGTTAGTAATTTGTTTTTTGCCTTTACTGATAGGCTTGAAGGAAAGTTTATTCCAATTATATTGAAAATCTCTGGGAACTTTAGATAAAATTCAGGGAAGTAGAATATTCTTGCTGTTAGATTGATTTCGTTTAACCAAATTTTCAAATTCTCATCAATAAAAAAATCGAAACATAAAATTATAAATTTTCTCTTTGCACTAGAATAACCTTTATCTATGACATTGTTTTCACACTCCAGTAATGTTGTAATCACGATTGAATATATTTGCTCTTGCATAAAACCAAAATCTGCTCCATTTTCTTTAATCATGTCAAATATTTTGGCAATATTATTTACATCGTACTCCATGGAATAGTTGGTAAAACATTCCGGGATAAATGTATGAAAATGAATACAAGGATTGTTCAAACTTTCTTTATCCATTGTGTAGTTAGTATATTGAAGCTTGAATCTATCAAATTCAACTAGGTGAAAGATTCTTAATGGATTGAACCCAGTTACTAGAAAAAAGGTTCTTAGCTCGATTTTCTTCCCGTTAAACAAAATCGGATTATGGATGTACTTGGCTACATTCAATTTCTTCTTCATCTCTGGTGCTTCTTTCCAATGTGAAATGATTTTGACGCCTCTGCAAAATAAATGAAAATCAACATAAATGAACAAAAGGATCTTATTAGTTCGAGTCATGAATTTAATTATTCTGCTCATCTTACATAGATTCAGAACCTAATGGTGGTTTTGCTATCCAGTATTTATGCAAACCCTTCTCCCAGGTCGAGCGGAAGAGGGACATTTCCCTGGGTAAATTGTAACTTGAAATTAACCATGGTAGTTTAATTCTGAGTCTTTGTTCTAAATTTTGATGAAGTGTTTTTAATTTTGATTTATCAGCCAACAAGTGCATTACTGGCATGGCCCATATTTTTCTAAAATCATTAGGCCTTAATTTTGTAGAATTTGTTGTTTTTAATAAATCCGTGTAAGATTCAAGGGCCCTAAAAGTTTTAGCTGGTAATAAATTTATACCGGCACATTTTAATGTACGCTGCATAATTCGACTTGTTTCATTTGGCCAATTTAAGAATTGCTTAATTTCTTTGGGAATCTCTTGACAGTTATTCAAATGTGGAAAATGAATATAGGGAGGAAATTTTTCAAAAATAGATGGAATCATGTATGTACTCCTATTTTTTATAAACTGAGCGTCGGTTTCTTGAAGATTTATTATATGAATTATTGAAAAGAAAAAACAAATTTTCCTATTAAAGCACACTTGCATGATTCTAATAGAACACAAGAGAACAAGTATACCAGTGCACGTGAAACAGAAGAATAGGTCGAGCAAATCGATTAGTGAAGTTAATTACTTTTATATTAAGTCTGCTATGTATGAATGTTTGATCATGAAGTTCATGAGACTTGTACCATGCAATTGCAGTATTATCCAACACAACCAGGGCAGGAAGTACCAGCTTCGAGATAAATTTACATGAGGTTGACAAACTCGGACTCAATGGGAAACTAGGCAGACCTTCATTTATTACTAATTGTGGAAAATCAAATATTCATCAGACTAATCAAAAAAATATTAATTGATCCGTGCTTAAAGAGCGAGTAATAGTGCTAAGGATTTATTTGCATAAATATGAGAAACATTGGAATTTTATTCTTTAGACTAATTTAGTAAACAGTTTTTTTTTTAATTTAAAGCAATGGCTGTTCCAACCCCAAGCAAGGTAATCCACATTAAACTATTTAATATTGGGGTTGAACTGGAGTGCTCTGAATCCTGAGATGGAATCCTTGGTTTTGGTGTAGTTGTAGTAGCCTCAAAATCATTCATAGCTATAATACTCGTTGCTGTTAAAGAAGGTTCTTTTGATGCAAGTCTGCTCTCATGCTGCCGAAGTTCTCCAGATTCTATAGGTTCAAATAATTATTAACTATTTTTCTGGTAAGTTCGGTTAATCATACCATTCATGAATACATAAACTTACCAAAAGGCCCAGAGGAAATGAGCATGAAATATTTACTGCCTGGATCTGTTAAATCGTAAGATAATGGTCCATTTTCATATTTCCGAGGAATCGTGAAACTACAATGAAGTCCAGAATCATTGAGGCCACTTTCTTTCGTTTTGATTGATGGAGTCTATGGAAGTTTAGAAACTCGAAATAATGTTGCAACCAAAGAGATAACAATAATCTCTTTGGTTGCAACATTTAACTTTTGTTAACTTGATTTGTCTTACGTTGGTACTTATCATTTTATTGCTTTTAACATCATTCCAAGTAGGAAGGACTGATACTTTTTCACCCTGAGCTGCGCATGCAAATACAGTATCAGTTCCCTAAAATGTCAAATATCAAGTATCAAAAGATTATAAAATTTTTAAAAATTTAAGATTTTCATACCATAGCGTTATCAATCGATATTCCCATTGCAATGTATTTGTTTTGACCTTTATCAAGCTTTGGTTTTCCCCATATATCAACTGCAATAACTCCTTCTTTATCTCCTGCTTTTGCTGAATCCGAATACAATGCAACAACAAAGTCACAATTCCTTGTTTTATAACATGTATGATCTGATCCAGGCTCTCCAACCATTCCAAGACAGACCGTACCCTTTGTTTGACAACGGTCATAAATATCATCTTCCAAAAGTCCAAACTGTGGCCAAATACTCGCATTAAAGAAATGCACTTAATGAAATCGATAATTACTTATACTTACTCCAACCGGAATCAGGAAACAAAGGACTCCCAAAAATATAGAAATGATGTTGGATTTTACCATTTCCATGATGCTATTTCTCTCACCGAATCTATATGGATAATTTATGTTTCTCTAAGCTGAGCTTGACGATGAAAGGACTGTGCTATTGGAATATCAAATGTCAACTAATTGTTTAGTGACCTTCCCTTCAGGGACAAGATTAAAATGCTTCCCTTCTATTCAAAAATCAAAAGTCTAGAAGTTGGCCTTTACAATTATATGCTTTCATTACATAAAAAACAAACCATTTATATGAACAAAGTCTTTAATTTGCTTATCTTTATAGTAAGTATACGTGGTCAGTGAACAAGCTCATGAATAAGTACAAGAAAATAATATGATTAATAAAATTTATAGTCCCTGAACTAGGTTCTGGTGCATTACTTATATAATCTTTTCCAAAAATAGATTTTCGTGTTAGTATTGGAGTTTCTGATGCTTTTCTTGAGTAATGGTCATGGCCATGAGCGCTCAGGAAATATGTAGATTTTTCTGGTGAAATTTCTTCTTGTAAAGAAGTGAAGTTAGCTAAAGTACCTTGAGATTGAATGTACAAAAATAACGGTCATGTTTAGCTCGGAATGTCATTTCTTGAAACCATTTACCATTTGCAACTAATAAATAAAATTGTTGTAAGTCCGATAAGAAATCAAATATGAGCCCACTTGTTGTTGTATATTTCCAAAACTGAGTCCATTCACATAAAAGTGAATTTTTCAAATCTGCAGGATCATGCTCTAAAGAAACCCAGCGATTTGATATTGGATCATATTTATCTCCAGCCTTAAACAATGGAAAATAATCCATCAAAATTAATTCATAAATAAGAAATGACATTTGTGTAAAACGTACCAGTTGAACTACTTCGTTAGTTCGGACAGCCTCATTCGCAGAATAGTAATTTACATTCCAACTAAAAACAATTCCAGATTTAAAAGCAGTTGTATAACAAGCAGATACGATGTCATTGCCCTAAATGAGTAAAAAAACGTAGTTTAACGTTGCTTAAATTTAGAAAGATCTCAACTTTTTAGTTCTTTTCTTACCATTGTATCATCAAAAGATATTCCAACTGCCATATATTGATTAGGATTTTGTAATAAATACTCCAATTCTCCAATCATTCTAAATTTCAAATGATGACCTTCTTTGAATACTGAAACCGCTAGCCTACAATCCTTTGGTGATAAACAGTCTGGGGAAGGGCCAGCCTCATCCCCCATCCCAAAGCATAAAGTACCTGAATCACAAGGATTGTAAAATTCTTCTCGTGTAAATACCTGTAAATGTCATGCAAATTTTAATGAAGCATAAAACCCGAATATTTCTCAATCTTTGATTACCTTACCGTTTCTGAGACATGGGGAAATAGGAAAATGCTGATTATGAAAATGAAACTAAAGCGTTTAATTTCAACCATTGCAAATTATTGCGTATCATCAGATCAAAATAAAAGTGATGTAAAACAATAATTAATATTTGGGATTTGTACATTTGTGTATAGAAAATGTTTGTTTGTATATTAAATTGCACGGTTACAATAACAACAATATTAAATTTTATTTTATTCTACCAAGGCGAAAACTAATAAATGCAGCACGAAAATGTATACGGTATACAAAGTTCGGATGCTGTAATTAAGTGTTGTTGATGGGTTATTTTGGTGTTTCACAGTTCTTGGAATAGTAATAGCTTTAGCTGAAAGTATTGGAGTGAGTGTAGATCTGGCTAATTTATGTCTCCCCAAAACAATGTTGCCATCATTAAATTCTGTAAACATTGAATTGAAGTAAGCTATTACTAAATTCAAACAAAATTATATGTTAATTTTAAGAGAGTACCTGTTGGACCAAACGCAACTAGCAGATAATATTTTACATCCGAATTATGACTCAAGTCAAATATATTCTCTTGAACTACAGATACAGAATCCCGATAAAAATCACAATATATAATTCCGTCCAAAGTCATTATCCAATTTGTATTATAGTAATGAACAGGTTCATCTCCAGGTTTAAATTCAAGCTAATTAAAGTATTCAACTTTCAAATACATTTCCTGCTTAAAAATGTTCTATTTCTTACATTGTTTCCTTTTCCTACGTTCCAGGAACTATAGACACTTGTAGCCCCACTCCTACATTCTATCACGCTGTCATTACCCTACAAAGTTTAATTTAATGACATTCAGTTATAATCCAAGTTTCCAATATTATTTTCAGTAAAAATACCATAAGTCTATCCATTGAGATTCCAACTGCAACCCATTTACCTTCATTGTATGGTCCAATAAAACCCCATGGCTTTCCAATTAGCTGAAATCGAACTCGAAAGTATCGATTATCCCAATCATCGCTAAAGACTTTGACTACAATATCACAACTCTTTTGTAGTATACAGTCAGCATTCGGGTTTGAAGCATTTTTTTCGACTCCAAAACAAATTATTCCGCTATCACTTATACAACTGTCATAGAGTTCTTCTTCTGTAAAGTTGTAATGCTAAGGATTTAAACAAAAGGTGATACAAGTGTTAAATTTTGTTACAATAATTTAGCTTACGGTTACGGTACGCTCATGGGCATTTGTAAATTGGAACGCAGACAGAACGCCAAATACAATTACGATACAATCTAAAGGCATTGTTGGGAAGGAGTGATTAGTATCCATTGTCGCTAATTGGCGATCTAATTATTGTTCGTTTTTCTTCCAGTTCCACCACTTTGTTGTATCTAAACTAAACTAAGAATTTCTTAGCAACAACAATGTTAATGAAGCCAAAAAAGAAAAATCAGCGAAAAATCTATTCCGTTTACGACGTTGCGGTCGTAGCCCAAGTTTTCTTACTTGGATCGATGCTGGCCCAACTTCAATTAGGCTACGTGGATAGTAGTAAAAATTATTTATAATACTAAATCTTTTGTGCGATATTAGAATAATTGCTTTATTGAGGATTTGTACATGATTTACATCATGGTATTTGCATTACCAGAAAGAGACAGTGACATTAATACATGGCTCCCATTTAAAGGTACAGAACATTTATAAGAAACTACAGAACTTTTAAGCGAAATTGTAGAATGTAAAAACTT
>JAQGCY010000549.1:0-16397 GCA_034700645.1 Xenylla mediterranea | reverse complement strand
CCCACTACACAGAAATCAGGAACAAATACTTACCAACTCTCACAACAGATAAGCCAAACCCCACCCGAGAAAATTACAGCTTAATAGTTGTAAAACCAAACATTTGCTTAAATTTCTTCTTTGAATTGCATTGTGAAACAATTTATTTATGGACCTCAAAGTTTAACGTAGTACATGCTTTAAGAAAACTAGCATGAAAAATCAATTTGTCATTTAAAAATTTAATCAGATAAAAAATTCAAAGTTCCATTCATACAAGCAACAAAAAGTCGCCAACTTCAAACACATCAATTAGGTCTGAAACAGAAGGCTGAAAGTTGGGATCATCCACATCCAAATCTTCCAAAGTTCCAAGATCCAAAAATGACTTCATATCTTCATCCGTTGGATTTGCTGGATCCAAATCCAATCCGTCAAGATAAATTGCCTTAACTTTCTCAAAATCGTCATCAGCATCATTATTATAATCCTTAGTCACTTCCTCAAAAGTTTTAAGTAGAGCATGTTCTCTCAGTTCCAGCAAGTTTTTCATTCTAATCGCCAAATCTTGAGAATAGGTGACTGGAGGCAGTGGGAGTGGAGCCTTGGAGTTTCCATTTTCAGAGGATTCCAACGGACGATTAAGAATATTCTGTACATTTAAGAGTGGAGAAAATTGTTGGCTATGATGAACCTTGGGCTGGGAAGTGTTGGCTTTGGCCTCGGCAAGCATTGTTTTAGCTTTTGAACTTGGAATGGGACCTAATGGAATGCCATTCTCATTTTCCTTGTCTTCATTAGCAACATTAGCATTAATTCCATGTCCACTGAATTTGGAACCATAACCACAACTACCAGTACCACTATCTCCTAAAATAAATTAAAGAACAAGACAGTAATGCTTGCTTATGCAGCACATTTGATTTCTTCATCGCATCGCTTTCCCCATAGCTATAAAGCTAAATCTTACCATTTTTATTAGGAGTAATAATACCAAGTCCTCGACCAATGGCGCCACTGTCATTCCAAGCACGGTTCATGGCCATTCCAAATCACGAATTACAAACTTACGGAGTTACGATTACGAAGCCTCAATATTAGTTTTGCAATTGGTCACTTGAGTAAGAAATAAGAATCAATCAAAAAAAAACACTCACAAATTGAGTTGCATAAAAAGTAATCAATCAGTTGCTTACAGATACAATACAATTCTAAGGACTTCTACGTCCGTCCGCGTCCACCAACTCCACTCCAGTGACAAGTGACAACTAACAATGCTAAATTGCCAATAATATGGTCAATACAATAAGCCCGCTTTTTCAAAACAATAACAAAACTGCAGATTTTACATTTGAACAATAGATTCATATGCAATGATGGCATTAATGAGAAACTTGAGACATTTATCTATGTTAATCTTCTAGCAAAATGCATAGAAATTATCCACTTAACTACGATTGGATTTATTTATTAGTCATCGAAATGTAGAATTTGTATTGTTAGTTATAGTACGATACGATATTGTGCAATTTTATACTCATTGAGCAAACAGCGAAGCATCGCTATCCGACCGAACCGTTAGTTAACATTAAGTTTGCCTAATTTTTAAGAAACAATAACAAATTCTTTAACTACTATGCAAAAATTATAAAAATCAAGACTCTCCGAAATTCATTCGTCATTAAGTGAAAACTGTCAATTGGAAAGGTTTAGAGCCTCAGTGGTTTGTTTTATACGGAACTTGAAGAGGAAAGCATTGAAATGCATTATTTGTACATTTTGTTGACGCTGTGACGCTTTTGTAGCTAAAATAATTTATTTTTGCTACTGATATTGATGAATTATCATTCTTTTGTATGGATTAGTTATCATGTAGTACAATTTTATTTTGTAAGTGTAGTTTAAATGCAAAATTAATTATATTTAAATTATTCCTTCATGAAAACTAACAGTGGAACTAGAATTGCAAACATTCCTTTTAGCATTATATCTTTACACATGAGAATGAACAAATGGCATCCAGCGATCTAACTTTTAATTCTTTGTTAAATTTGCTATACTATTGCTAATTTTGCCCTAGTCAAAAGTAACATATTGAATTTATTTTACATTTTAACTATGGTTTTAAGTTAAAAAGAAACGACATTAGTCATTAAGTAAATCGAGACAAGAAAAGAAAACTTTTCAGATAGATTATAATATTTATGAACACTTGTGGTTATGACTGGAGACTTGACAAGTAATATATTCACTAAAACTTATAAATTGACATTTTATTGTAATAGATAATTCAGCATAATTGTAATTTACAATGAATTAGAATTATAAAAGACTTTTCTTATTAATTATGATGCAACGAAATCATAAATCATGATGTCAATGAATAAATTAATCATAATTAATCCAATAGACTATGTACCAATTTCAACGTTTTACTTTGGTTTGATTGATCTTTCAATCGTGACCGTCTAGCCGATTCGGATTCTTTAATTTGTTCCATATTTTCACCAAAGAGATTTTTTAAACAATGTTCAAAGATACGAATAACAATTCAGAAATTCTACCATTAAGACCATGTCATGGAGAAATAAATACCCGTCGGATAAGGATTGATAGTTTAAGCCCTCAGAGAGCTATACTTCTTAAACGATCGAAAAATTCTAGTTGTTCAAAATGTAAAAATAATTCTTGGTTGAAGGTTGCATTTGGTTTGGTACTTTTTGTAGCATGCTTATTGTTGTAAGTTTAATTAAATGAAATATTTCAGGTCTAAGCAAAGTATTAATTGTCATCCATTATCTTAATTTTCAGTTTGGTATTGGGAATCATAATGATTGCAAATTTATTGTCAAATTTACCTTCATCTCGCACATCAGCAAATTTTGATTCAGAAACTAAATCGTTGCTGGAAATGAATTGTAACGAATCCATGGTCTTTTGTGGTTAGGATTTTTACGAATATAATATGAATAATGCTTTGAGTATCTGTTTGCACAATTAACCATTAAAATTTAATAATTTTTCTTTAGATATATGCCAGAAAAATATGGAATCATGTCAAATCAGAGAAGTGCAAGAGGACAATGATTTAAGCGCAGAAATATTACTACTTGCTATAGACCAGCTTTGTGGTATGTGCAAAATTGATAATATATTATTTGGGAAAATTTATTAACAAGATTTGGTACTTAATATCTATTTATGTATGTATGGATGGACGCTATTGTAGTTTGTAGATTTAAGCTTTTTCTACTTATACTCACATGTTTGTATTGATCATTTATCATGTCTCATGGAGTTAGATTCAATTTTATTAATAATTCTAATTCGAATGCACTATTAAATTTATCCGATTCACAATTATAATTTATGTATAACTATCCCACTCTCAAAAAACAGAACAAATCTCAGTCGTCAGATCATCCATAACTATCCACAGATACCCTTTAAGACCATAATACATTCTCAAATGAAAATAGGCAAATGGCATCCTACCAACAATCTAATCTACCGATTTAATTGACTGTTTTGGCTTGATTATACATATATGAAAAATATATTTTAAGTAAAAAAGTGTCATTAAGGAAACATGTTTAATTAAAATTAATGATTTTTAGAACAATGTTTGAGATACAATCCAGAATGCATCAATATTCATGAAATATGCAAAAAGGATGAAATAATGCAACCCAAATCTAACGATCATGTAAGAAAAACTTTCTCCCAAACTGTTTACTCTACATACTGGTACAAACCAAATTATTAATTTGCATCTATAACAGCAATCTATTTTGCAAATTTGTATATGTCGATGCCCTTTAACTTGGATTTTCGAATTGAATGAATAATCAATTATGCAATATTATTTCAATTTCAGCATCATTTTTGCTACAAAGAAGAACACTGTGATCCAGAAACTTGGATAGGTGAATGTAAAACTGGAAGATCCCAATCTCCAATTACCTTACCCGATCCGATTCATATTGCCAAAAGGTACAACTACAAGAATTCCATTAACTCTTCTGATTCAAACCAAGACCAACAAAGAACAATTCTAGGATTTAGTGATGATTATAAACAGAATTATAGTAAATTTTACATTGAAAACAATGGTCATACTATTCAAATCAAACTACAAGAAGATTATAATTCAAATTGTACAATTTTTGGTGAAACCTTAAATCATATTCCATATAAATTAGCTCAATTACATTTACATTGGGGATCTGAAGATGGGAATGGTTCTGAGCATGGGATTTCAGGAGAATTTACTGAATTAGAAATACATTTTGTACATTATTCAACAAAATATAATTCACTCCATCAAGCACTTTTCTCTTCAGATTCCAAAGCTCTAGCTGTCCTTGGAGTATTTGTCAAATTAAATGAAACAATAAGTTCTAATGAAAATTTGAATCCAATTTTAAATGCTGTAAATCAAATTTCGAACAATAATCCACACGAAATTTTAGAATACAAGATTAAAGAAGAGGAAGGAAAAAGTTTAAACCTTTACGATTTAATACCAGAATTAAAAGATTTTTATCGTTATGATGGATCATTAACAACTCCTCCATGTTTTGAGAAAGTTAGTTGGATTATATTCCGGTATCCAATTCCTATATCAAAAGCTCAATTAGCCATTTTACAAAATGTAACTGACCATCACAGTAGGCCAATTTCCAATAATTATAGACCTGTACAACCAATTAATAATCGTGAAATTTTATTTCACGAAGACTAGACTAATAATAGATGGTAGCAACAATCCAGCTATGCAAACTTATTGTAGAGCATAATGCAAGCTGTTTTCCTATTTTTCAAATGGCGTTGGGCTACACGCTGCATACAAAATACAGAATATAACTTGAATCACTAAATCCAAGTCCAAACTTTAATTTGTAAATGTCAATTAGAAGGCAGATAATAAAATTGTTTAATTTATAATTTATAAATGTGTTCTTGTGGGTTCTGCTTCTCATTAGCCCAATAAATTCAGGAAACGGTAGTAAAACATGGGCAAAAACTTTATAGAAACAAGGCATATTATTGTCCATTTAAGTTATTTTATTCAGTAATTTCCAAATTTGTATGTCATCTCATTAACATTTAACTTTATATATTTCATTTAACACAGTATAATTATAACAAATACAATCAAACTTTTCAAAACATAAAAAACATTAATTTTCTTGTAAAGGATCTTCAACTCCAGTAGTATCATTTACTTGCTCGTTCTCATTGTCTTCGGACTTTCCTCCACTACTACTAGTGTCCATCATTTCTTCATCCCCAGTTCCTGGGGGTGGAAGGTCACAAACCATTGGAGATAAACCAGCTCCTCCTGGGGAAGCAGTAGCTGGAGAGTCCATATTAACCGTTTCTGTTGAAGAAATCAAATGAAAAGTTTATGTAACTCCTTTGCAGTTTCGATGAAAAATAGTAAAATGCATTTACCCATTGCATTTGAGATTCCTTCAAGAGCTCTTAGCCACATGGCTCGGTCCACTGGAATTGGGATAGGAATAGGGATTGGCATAGCTATTGCCACTGGACATGGCTGTTTATCAACCCATGTTGGACAAGGAATATAAACAGGATAGGGAATGAAAATTGGGAAGGGTCGAGGTGGTTCAATTGCTGGAAATTCTTCAGTTACATCAGTTTGACAATATTTATCAGTTTTTCTAGGCCAAACTTGACATGCCTTATTCCGTTGCTCAGGTGGTTCAGGAGGTTCAATAATTGTTACTACGTCAATATCTGTCCATTCTTCTCCAAGTTCTGAGCCTGAGCCATAACCACCCTCTTCACCATCTCCAGCCTGCCTTACTCTAATTTCAGTTTTTCCATCCTCATCAACAATTTCTAAAATATCATCTGGATTCATTTGACGAACTGTTAGGTAATTGTTGGAATTATCTACCACTGTATAACCAGATCCATCGAGGAGTGAAGTGACAGATGAAATTTGGATTGGTGAACTTTCTTCCAAATTGATTACTTCTTGTTCTTGATTTAGGTTTCCATATCCAGTTCCAAAATGTTGATGTTGGACCGATGGTACTTTTGTTGCAATTGGTCGGAATACAACATTCCCAACTTTATGCTGTTCTCTCATAGTTATAACTTGGGGACTTGGACTGGGGAGGCAATGTAAGGAACACACGGCGATTTTCACTGAGCTTCGGGGATGGTTGTATTCGATTAAATCGTAATTGTACTTCTTTACCTGTGTAAATAAAACAGAATTTTTTAAATTTAATATTCAAATCAAGAATGTAAGTAACATTCTCTTACCTTACAACTAATACAACTCAAAATTTGCCTACTCTTGAGTACATATACATTTTTACATGTTGCTGAACAGAATCCATAAGTTTTCTTTTCCGTAGCTACATAAAAACTTGGGGAAAGTGACACTGTGTCCATATTAATAAATTTTGTACATGTTTCACATTTAGTTGGGGTTCGTATGCATTGGCTAGTAAGAAGTCGTTCCCAACATTTTTCGGAGCAAACGGTTGAATTTAGTTGTGGTGTAAGAAGTTCCTTATGGGTTGTGGATTTTTTACGACATATTTTACATGATGATACTTTTGTACTTGCTCTAGGACGTACTGGGATTTGAATACTATTTGCATCAAGGTACATTTCTACACAATCTTGACTACAGAATTCCTGTAATTGCAGACCAAAACAGTTTAAACTCCTATAAGCATTTCATAAATCAACAGTGAAAATGAATTTCTGTACCTTTGGAGAAGCCTTGGTCGGAATATTGGCCAGCACAACATTACCAAGTCTTTTAATATCCAATTGACAATGAAAACAAACCCTTGCAGACTTCTTATAGGTTTCCAGACATGCAGCAGTACAAAATTGACGGATGTCCGATCCAAATCTTACACAATATTTTCCCATACAGGTCCACGGAGTTTTTCTAGCGCATGTAGAGCATTTACCACCAATTTGAAGTTGGAATTCACCTGGAAATTCACAAGTGGTTTCGAGTTTTAAATTGTAAAGCAAAAAATTAGATTAAAATTACTTACAAACACAAACATCAGAACAAAAATTCATTGTTTCCCAATAGTAATTTTTAGTATTTTCCAGCTCCCGACTTAGCTCACCACATTTGGCACATGGAAGCGGTCGAGTTCTTGGATCAGGATTCCGGAATGCAACAAAACATTGATTGGAGCAAAGGTGAATATCCGCACCATATTGTCGAATAACGACTTGTGATGGGCCAATTTTCTGACATTGGTGACAACGATTTTGATCCGTGGCTGCAGTCGTTCCAGTACCAGCAGAGTGTTGGTGTTGGACAGTTTGTTCAGAAATTTTACGTCTATAGGTTGGATCAAGGCGAAGGTTACTCATTTCATTTTGATTTCCTTCTTTTTCCATAGATGAAATGACCTAAGTATCCAAAACTCTATAAATCATAATCTGCCTTCGAGAGAATTTTAAATAATATAAAAACTATTACCTTGATTGTATTGGCAGCGATTTGAGCTGCTGCTCGTTTTGGTCTCCGCTCTCCACTTCCCAATCCATCAACATCCATGTCCTGATCCTCATACTCAACTTCCATCATATTCGAAAGTTGGTCTGGATCCTGAAGGTGCAAATACATTAATTTGCAAATTGATTAACAAAATCAACATTAATAAAAACCGAACTCATTTACAACTGAATTCCAGTTTTATTTTTCTTCTACATACCAATTGCATTTCCTGATCTTGTTCTTCTTCGGAATTCTCATTTTCATCTTCCTGCTCAAAAATATTACTATTGAGCCGGATCATTGGGAAGGTTGGCTGGTCTTGGTCACCGTCCGCTTCAGATTCCTCTTCCGATATCTTGCCCGTTTGTTCAGCAGAGCCAGTTTTCTCTTCAATAATCTCAATGTCATCATCATCGTCATCCAAGTTAATTACATCTTCATCAGGGAGTTGATCATTGCACTTTAATGAGCTGTGAATCTAGAAATTATCAAAAGTTTTTGGTTAGCAAAAGAATTATTCAACTGGTAACACAATAATCTTGGTAATCTTACAGTAGGTTCCTTAGCTCCAGTACCAGTTTCTTTTGTTTTAGTTTTGTCTCCAGTTGCACTAGATTCAGATTTTTCTGCTTCTGGTTTGGATCCAGATTCATTTACTTCAGTTTCGTTCTCCAGCTTATTGGATCCAGATTCTTTAGGTCCAACTTCATCTCCAGCTTCCGTAGGTCCAGAACCTGTACTTTCGCCATCTCCAAGTTCAGTAATAACTGGCATAGGATCGCGTTCCAAATGATCAAATTCGAGTTCAGAATCTCCGGGTTTCGAGTTTGGATCTTCCACGTCAACATTCTAAAGTTTGAACACAGTGTCAGGGTCACAGTCACAACGAATGTAAGGAATTAGTGATTATGTGATCGTAAACTTACTCTATTTTCCAGCGTTGTTTCTGTATTTTTTGCCTCATCCACTGGGTCTGGCTCGGCCACTTGATTCTGAACTAAGTTATCCAATTCTAGATGCAGACTGTCCAGGACATTTTGATGATCTCCACTGCTATCGCCGTGTCTATTCAGCGATGTTTTGTCCAAATCTATAAAATCAGGACTTCCACCTCGAGCAGAGCCTTCGTCAAGGTCCACATCTCCAACCTGAGCTTGAGTTTGATCATTTGGTACTAAAGGAAGTGGTAATTGGGAAAAATTCTCATCTTCTAAGGGCAAATTTGGTAGGTCTAAGGACCTCAGGACCTCGTCTAGGCTTGATTCATCTAGGTCACCCATGAGGGACATTCTTTTATTATAGTTTACAATAGTTTTTGGGCACGTTCAGTTAAGTACACTAAAGTCCAGACTCAAATGCTCAACTTAAACTTGCCCGTCAGTGGCCAGTCTCAGTGTCAACTGTCAGTGGCCCAATTCGCTGGAAGCGTCAGTTTTCAGCACATAAAACATAACTCTGGCACACAAAACAATAAAAATTCATTTTATACAATTTGAAGCACCAGAATTTTAAACAAGCCAACATTAGTTCTCTCTAGGTAATTTTCAATGTTTTACGGCAGATGGCTAAAAATGAGCATTTTTTTCTTGTAACTCAACACACTTAAAAAATTTTATGCTAACGCTGCGCTAGCGTTAGCGGCTGCCTGCAGCGGCTTTCTAAATTCTAATTGTTATGGTCAATGCTTGCTAATATTCCAAGCGGAAGAAATTGCGCAATTTCCAGTACTACCTAGAAATGCGAAATTCCGAGCTCTACATGGGAATGCGAAATTTCCAGCAATTTCTGGAAACTCTTTCTAGGATTTCCTAAAAAATTTCTTGTTCATTATTGACACATTATTGCATTCTGCATCTGTAATTTAACAATTACAATATCATACATACATGCATAACTTTAGATTGCATTGTTGTAGATTGTATTGTATCTTTTAGAGCATAAATAGTAAAATGCCAAACAGTAAAAATTCTATGTACATTTAAGTAGTATGTGCATATTTTCTTAATATTATAGGTCAAGATTTCAGGAATTCTAAAATTTTGTTCGGTTAAACAATTAAAATTGAAGAATTGAAATGCTTTTATATACTAAACTAAACTAATGAATTCAGGAAAGCAGTCTATAAGAATCTGCCGTTAATTTTAACCATGATGTAACCATTTAAAAGTTGCATTTCGTTTATTTAAATTATTTTCTTCATTAATTCATAAATTCATAATTGACAGGTACACTTGCCTTGCTGGCTTTACGATTCTACTAATTAATTATTAATACTATACATTTAAATCAATGATTATTTTTATTCCTCGCCAGCGGTCTCTTCTTCCTCGTTCTCTTCAACTTCTTCTTCCTCTTCATCGTCTGCTCAAAAAAAAACGCAGTTCATAATCCAAATTATTATACATAGTATTAAAAATATGAATTAAAATAAATTAATTTACCTTTGTCCAAATCCCCTTCAATATCCTCATCATCACCAATTTGCCCACAGTTCAAAATGTAAATCTTTTGTTTAGGTTTTCCAGTAGCTCCAACTAATTTCAACAACTTTTGCAAATAAGGTACAAAAATGATTTAAATTACAAATGTCTATCTTGCAAAACGAGAGTTACGTAAATTTAACTGATCTTACATCTTTTAATACACCCATGCCCCCAATACAACGACCAAAAACAACGTTTGAACGATCCAATGCATGAGTTGCACGAGCAGTGATAAGAAATTGTGACCCTATAAACATAAAGCAGATTTATAAAAGTTTTACGTAATAGTATGACAAATCAATTAAAAACTAACCATTGGAATCTGGACCACAATTAGCCATAGAAATTGTTCCAGGACGATCATGTGTAAGTTTAAAATTTTCGTCTGGAAATGTATCTCCATAAATTGACTTGTTCCCAAGTCCTTCATTCCCAGTAATATCACCACCTTGCCAAAGAATTTCTGGAATAATCCGATGAATTGTTGAACATTTGTAAGAAAGTCCTAATTCTCCAGTACATAAGCAACGAAAATTTTCACAAGTCATTGGACAAACTGCATAGTTTAGCTCAATAATCAATCGACCCAAACATTCAGTATCTGTACCAAGTTGTAAAAATACATTCATTGTTGGATATTGTTGAGCATAACTTAAAGCACGATCTTCATGAGCTTCCCAACCTAAATTAAATCAAAACGTAATGATTTGAATTGGACCGTTAAGAAATTTAATTCGTTATAATTATTATATTATTTCACCTTTGGGCTTCTGAACTTTCCAGAAAAGTGGAAAATAAGAAAGTCGTTCCATTTCTTCTTCATTCTTCTTGTATTCTTCCAATTGCTTCTTTCGGCTATAAACTGGTTTCTGTAAAAGTTTATGTGTATAAAAAAAAATTCACCAATAATTTGTGAAAAACCAGTAAAACTTACCACTTCCTGAATTCGTTTCAAAAGAGCCAAGTTTCCAAAAGTAACTTTGAGTAAATCCACTTGTCGTGCCTGTCCACGGTTGTTTATGCATTTGGTATCTCGTGCTAAACGGTTGTCCACTTGCCCCTGAAAAATGAAATACATTATTTGCATCTAGTAGAAAATAATTAGTTTGTTTTAAATTCCACTTACATGTCCTTCAAGAATTTGTGCAATTCGTCGCAACAATATAGCATTCTCACGTTCAATCTTTGAGAAATTTGCTAATCTTCGATTAAATGCTGTTGGCTGACTGTATAAATTTTTTGCAACAATTGGACTTTTAGAATCAACAACAGGTTTAACAGTTTGGATACGATATCGATGCATATTATAACTGTGGAGCCGGAGTGGATTATTTGGGTCATCACTTCGACGGGAACGGAGATAATCTTTTTCGCATTGAAGTCTGGATTGACGGAGTACGCTCTGAAGGGACAAATTTTAGTTTGTTAGTTTGAGAATTGTATATTTTTCATAGTATTTCAAAACTTACCTTTCCATGTGCAGTTGAAGCCGCTGGACCTTTACTTGGTGGTACTCCACATTGCTGCCAAAATAAATTAGTTTGTATTAAAATACTCAAGACAAATGTATATAAATATTTTTAGCCTACTTTTGCTTCAGGTGTCTCATGAAATTCTGGTGGCTTTTGTTGCCTTTTGGTATTTCGAGCAGTGGTGGAAGCTGGAGCTGGAGCTGAGGCTTTAGCAGTTGAATTCTTATCTGCAGGTGCAGAAGTATCTTGTTTCCTTGGACCTCGAGGTGCAGGCGGAGTCTTTAATGTTTTCTTTTTAGGGGGTGGTGGTGGTGGTGGCCCTTGGGTAGTAGGAGCTGTTGCTGTTTCTTCTGCTGGTTCAAATGCTTCATTATCATAATTAGCCTCTGGTTCTGGTGGGAGTGGTGCTGGCTCTGATGGCTCTTCTGCTGGAGCTGTAGATGGAACTTGACTGCTTGCTTCAGTATCTTCAGTCTCGCTAGTTTCCTCTTCTTCAAAATCTTCCTCAATTGTGCTCATCTTGATGTCGATGAAGAAATTAGAACCAAAATAGAATGAAATTAAATTGGGATTTTCTTGGGTGTTTGGGTTTGTTTGACAAAGTGAACTTGCAAATTTAAAATTTGAGTTTTGAAAAAATGCACATAAATGATTTTAATCAAGCGAAAACTTAGGGCACAGAACAAGCTAAAATTCCACAATACTATAGCAACAATGAAAGATTTGAAAGAGGCAGTGGACTGTGGAAACCGTGTAAAAGGACAATAAGAATTCCATCTTTCATCACAATAAGTTTCATATAAGAATCGTTCCTTCGAAAAAAAAGGTTTATTGAAACAGGAAAATCTTATGAAAATGCATATCTTTTACTTTTTCATCGGGACATTCATTTTGATTTAAACAGGACAAAACACACGGCTTTTTATTAAATTAAGTTTTTTTCTATTTTAATTTAAGGTAAGATTATGGTATTTATGGTTTATATATATTTAACGTGCATTAGATTGTCGATTATCCAAAATGAAAGGCAATTCTCCTGTTAGATTTTGCTCAACTTATTTAATTATTTTCTGGCCAAATAAGTTGCGTAAATATCCAAACAATGCGAAATGCAAATGCAACATATATTTTACTCGTTTGATTTATCAGTAAACGACGAACGGTGAAAAAAACGCCAACAAGGACATTGGACAATATTGCAATCCTGCATGCATAAGCTAAGCATACTTAAAACTTAACGTCGAGGCCTAGGGAATCGTTTCTATTTGCCTGGAACAATTTAAATACAAGGTTTCTTAATGTAATTGCATGATGCATTGCATGCTTTCTTCATCCAGTTTCAACTGTTCATGTCCATCGTTTATGTTTTAAGGGTTCATGTCCATGTCATGTCCAAGTCATGGTCATGACAAAATCAAATCAACAAAATGCTAGCAATTTTAAGGTATGAATGAATGAGTCAGTCATTCATTGATTCATTAGATTTCTGAGTGTTAGTGACGTAATGGCATACAAAAGGCATACGAGTATTTAGGCCCATACTACATACTGCCAATGAATCATAGCATAGCAAAGTCAGCTGCAAATGCAAGCAAAAAAGCAAATTCACAACAAAAATCCAAAGCAAAACATAAGTAAAGGCTTTGTAATTCCAAAGTTTACACATTAATTGATTGATTAACGATTAATTGTCACATTTTCATTGTAAGCCCTAGCCCAGCTACAAAAAATCCAAAATCTAAGTACCTCAAAAACACCATATTTTAAGATATTTATAATTTATAAACTAAAATGTCGTTCCTTGGATTTGGAAAAAAGTCAGATAAAGGTAAGAGTTTCCCGAGTTGAGTTATTGTTTCCTTATTTTTGGATATTGAATTTTATATATGTAGAAATTTTAAAAGAAAATGACCGAGCTCTTCGAAAAGTTGGTCGGGACTTAGAAAGAGAACGATTAAAATTGGAACGAGATGAAAAATCCCTTGTAAGTACACGAAACCCGTTCAATTTATCCTGCAATTTCAAGGTTTGGTTTAAGATTAATTAATGCCCTTTATGCTTACTTTTTAGGAACAAGAAATTAAGAAAGCTGCTAAAGCTGGAAATAAAGAAGCCTGTACAATTCTTGCTAAACAATTAGTACAAACACGTAAACAAAAAACACGGACGTATGCTGCTGGTAGTAAAGTTCAATCAGTTGGAACACAAGCTAAAATTATGCAATCTAGTTCAACAATGGCTTCTACGCTTAAAACAACTGCAGATGCAATGGGTTCTATGAATAAAGTTATGAATCCAGGGAAATTAAGTAAAACTTTACAAGATTTTAGTAAGGCTTCTACTCAGATGGATATGACAGATGAAATGAGTAAGTTTAATAATAAGGAGAATAATAAGAAAAAGTTTTCTAAAACTTTGCATTTTAAAATTTCAGTTAGTGATACAATGGATGATATTTTGAATGAGTCTGGAGATGAAGAAGAATCCGACAAAATTGTTAATCAAGTCCTTGATGAAATTGGAATTGAAATTTCTGGAAAGGTATGTAATTTAAGCGAAACACAATTCACAATTGTACAGTTTTGCTCACTGTCACTTCAAGTTTAATTTATATTAACCTTTGCTTCATTTTTGCATGATTACAGATTGCAGCAGCTCCGTCCGCTGGAAAGGATAAAGTTGGAATTGAACTTCCTAACATTCCTACAAGTGATGATTTGGAAGAACAGTTAGCAAAATTACGTAGCTCATAAGTCCAAGTCGAAAGTCATAAATATTTAACTATATAAGTATTTAGCGATTTATATATGTAATTAATTAACAAAACAAACGGAAAATGCGGAATTTACAATTACAAGTATTGAATTGAAGTATTTTTAAGTTGTTGGATCTCTTGTCTTGGGAAATTGTCAATTGTCATTGTGCTTTTCTTTTCGCAATATATGTATAATTATACATTATGAATAAAGAGTCAAAATTTTAATTTCTTACATTACAATTAATTCATTAGGAAAATTAATTTGTGTCTAATAAAACTTATAATAAAAGTTTTTTCATCAATAGGTTTTGTTATTGTTTCTAATAATAAAATTTCTCTATTCGATTCTTTCGTCGTTTCGTGTTCGTCCACTCCACTCAAAGATATACTGAGAAATGAGAGCGAGAGAATAATAAATGTTGAAAATTTGAATTTTGAAGTCTAAACAAGGATTTTTGGAATTATTTTTTCGAAAAGAGTTTCTGATTTATTTGGAAATTAATTCTTTGATTGTAGTTATGGACAATGATAGTCTTCGACGGAGTTCTCGACAACGGAAACCAAAGGAACATTTTGATCCTTCTTGTTCATCTCCAGCTAAAATCCCAAGACTAACTGGTACCGGCTCTGGATCTGCTCCAACCAATGAATATGGACATGGACCATCGTCAGTGTCAGAATTAGCACCAACACCAACGTCAAGTTCCGGATCTGCAGACCATCATGACCAGGAAATGCCCCAACAACAGGGCTCTTCTGGGTCAAACATCCATGTCAGTCATGTCCATCATCAACCTGAACAAGTCCATTCAGTGGAATCATCTAAAATTATCCGTGGTAGTAATACTAAAATCGATCGGATAACCCTAGGTAATATTATCAAAAGAAAGAAAAAGGTTATACTAGTGACCAATCTGGAGGCCTTACCTTCCATAGGTACCTTCCTAATTAAAATAACTTTTACCTTAAATTATGAAATAACTCATTAAATAATCACTCGTTGGTCCTATTCTAGATTCTACTAAAACCTCCCAAACAAAGTTCAAATGCATTTGTACGAAAGAAAAAGCATTAGCGGAAAATCTGCCAGATAGAATACTAAAGAGACAAATTTGTATGGTATGTTTAACACCAATTTTAGATTTAAAAATTACTTATTTAAATTCTGGAATTTCATTTTAGGCTCTGTCAGTTTTTAAAGGCCATCGGGTTAAATGTCATAATCATTTATCACCTGAACCCACACCCAAGTTAATCATGACCCCATCCAGCCATTTAAAACTCAAACGTTTATGCTCTCAACATATCGGAAGTATGAAACAGCATGAATGCTGTCCAATCTGTGGAATATTTTGTCTAGAAAATGATCCTCGTACTCAATATTGCAAAGACGCCCACAGATTTCATAATCATGAAGAACTTAATATACCAAAACCAAACGAATGTCCACATTGTGGAATAACTCTTGACATTGAACCTTGTCAACCATCAAGCTATGATCTAGAACCTCCGAGTGGTTTGGAAATGGTTCCTGTTCTTTTGTTTAAAAATCCCGATGCTGAAGAAATTGAATTTATTACTAGTAGCGTAAAATCTAACAATGAAATTCCAGTGATTACTCTAGAGGACGATGAACCAACTGTAAATGAACTAAATGAAGAGAGAGATGTAATGATTTCAACTGGAAGCCATAATGAAGAGCAAAAAATAAACCTATGTGAAATTGAACTCTTAGTGCAGAACCGTGAAGAAATTAAAGATAAGTCAAAGGACGTTGTGGCTTTAGAAGAAGAATTAATTGGAAATCACGTTACAGCAAAGAAAGAAGAAGAATTAGTCGCAAACCAGGATACTCCAAAAACAGAAGAAGAATCAATTGCAAATCATGTTACTCCAAAAACAGAAGAAGAATTAACGCGAAACACAGAAGAATTAATCGCAAATGCGCATACCCCAAAAAACGATGAATTAATTGAAAATCAAGTTATTCCAGAAATAGAAGCAGAATTAATTGGAAATCAAGATACGCAAAATGAAGAAGAAGAATTAATTGGGAATCAGGATACGCAAAATGAAGAAGAATTAATTGGGAATCAGGATACGCAGAATGAAGAAGAAGAAGAATTAATTGGGAATCAGGATACGCAGAATGAAGAAGAAGAAGAATTAATTGGGAATCAGGATACGCAGAA
>JAQGCY010000548.1:0-16399 GCA_034700645.1 Xenylla mediterranea | reverse complement strand
TGATGTCAATCATTGTCCATTGGTCCTGACGATTGATTAATTGTAGCCAAGTAATTGATCGGTTGGGGCCAGTAATTGATCAGGTGGTACGGGCAATTGATTAATAATGGTTTATTTAAATGCAAATCACTTTTATTCAATGGTTTATCAAGACCAAAGCCACTTGGTTCTCCCATTTGTAATGGCTGGTTTTAAGAATTGTCTATCTTCAAACATTCTTACTTTTTCAGCTTTGGAGACATAAAATGCTAGAATTTATACTATATAACGATTGTTTCTACCGATACATGAACTTGTATGATTATATTCTGCCTTTGGATGTGGATGAATTAATTGTGCCAACTGAGCTAAACTCGTGGAATGAAGTCCTGGATAAAATATCTACATTCACTGATGACACAATTTTTGGTTCATTTAGCGCTATTCATGACGGATGCTATTTTGAAGGAGTTGAACGACCATATTTACCAGAAGTACCAAAATACTTATATATGCTTCAACATATTTATAGAGTAGATTTACCTCAAGTTTATAGAAGAAATGATATTTCCAGTGCCAAAAGTTTTCATAATACCAATGAAACTGCTGTAGCATCGAATAATTTTCCAACCTATTGTCTTCACGGTCCATGTAAAGAATATCCAATACCAGTTGAATGGGCTCATTTACAACATTATAAACATCATCAAAGAGCTTGTGGAACAGTGAAAAAAGGTTTAGCTCAATATAATTGTACAAAATTAGAGTGTAAACACTACTATATTGATAAGAGCTTATGGAAATATAAAGATGAGTTGATCCGAAGAGTTGATAAAACTATATTAGATTTAGGGCTTGATTTTACTGATGCTCTATTGTAAGTTTGAGTAAATAAGTTAATGTGTGTTCTTTAGATTAGAAAACTTGGACTGAACAAGTGTATTTTAAGTTGAAGGATAACTAATATAGATTTCATTTCCAGAACCAATTGCCAGTATTGGAGCATAGATTATTATAAATGAGAAAAATAAAACTGGAAAAGCCACCTTTGATGTACGATCAATTTTTTGCCATATTTCCTTGCTTCTCGTATCGGATGAACTTGTTTTGAAATCATGCTGTGAATTCGGTGTTGAAGTCCATGGTTGACATAGGAATTGATTGCCAAACAACTAAATCAAAATAAGTTGAAACAAATGCAGATTTATTATTCTTTTGGTTGAAATAAATCATTTCCTTACACTTGATTTGGTACTATCATGTCGGTCAGACAGAATGTTCTGTTTCTGTTGAGGCTTTCTATAGTTTCCCAATTCAAATTGGATAATTTCCGTCATATTACTTTGGCCAGGAGTAGAATTTGATATATCCGACAACCGTTTAACAATTATAAATTCACACATTGCAGCAAATACAAATATCATACATGTAATAGTCCATATGTCCATCATTTTAATATAAGCAACTGGTGGTAAATTAGACTTTGACCCGGAAAACATTGTTACAAGCGTCAACATACTTGTTACCAAAATGCTGATTCGTCCTGGAATTGCGTCAAGTCCTAGCCAAAAGCTTTACAAATCATCAATTAAAAATGGTATATGAGTCAAATATTCACAGTTTACTGACTTGATATTTGCTAAATACCTGAACCATGATAAGGAGACAACAAGAAATGTTGGTAGAAACGTTTGAATTATTTGATTTCCAATTAATCTTTGAAATGTAAATAATATGCTGACTTTGCTGTATTGCTCTGTTGAGCATAAATATTCATTAACTATCATGGATATTGATATTCGACGGTTTAGTTTTGTTACCTTGTTTTTTAAATCTATGTATCACGGTGTTTTTATAGCGCAGTGGGAGTCCTATAGAGTATCGTAAGAGTTTAATATCATCCAGAATAATTACTGGGTCTTCCTTGGCCCATTGGAACTTTACTTGATTTGTTGGGTATGAGTCTGTTTATATAAACAAAAAATATATTACATTGCAAGCTAATTAAAAAGCAAACATATTACAGCTCTCAATAATGAGTTCGCATTGTTGGACATCCATTGGATACCATTGGAATTCCATTTGACATCCTAAAACAACCCATAATCGAGCAGTATATATTATTGTTTTATTCCTGTGGAGTATTGTATTGCTTGTTGCTGTTCGTAAGGATTCCACGGCTGCGATAGATAGAAAGAAACATTAAAAGCGTATACATCGAAAACAATTTGCGAAATCTTTGTTACCACTTTGTCTTGCATTTGGAACATAAAAGTCAGGATTCCACATTGTGCTCAAAACATCATCATTATCATCTAACACTACGCTAGTTTGATTATCATAAAGAAAAACCCCAGTTATATTCAGATTTTCTTCAATCCATGATTGGCGAATGTTAAAATCCAATCTGAAAGGTATGTATAAACATGCATGTATATATGGATTTAGGTCGCAGTATTAATTGTTTTGTTTATGAAGTTTACCGGAAGTCCATGTTTTCTACATTGATTTTACTAATATCAACAATTTCAACGTTCCAATAAACTGGAATCACGGTTTGTGGGACAAGTTCTGCTTGACGATGATTTCCTAAGATATTCATAGGCAAGTGGATGAAAACAACAATGAGTTGGAACAAATAGTACAGTAGCATGCTCAAGCTGAACCAATTTATCAGTTGCAGTATGCAAATTGTTGTAAGAATTAATTTGCAACACTTTGTTAAAAGCAAAATAGGAATATTTCTCTGATGCTGGTGAAGTTCAAAGTTTTAACCAATGTCGAGGACTGCTCGGTTTTTCATCTGCTACTTTAAGTTTTATCTATATTTGTAAGAGGCATATGGCTTAATTCTCAGTGTTTGACATTTAAGTGGATGAATAATTCAAAAACAAAGACAAAAAGACCAAAATAAACAAATGCTAATAATGCATTTGATAGAATTCAATCCAATCAAGGTTTCATTCCTTGTTGAATTGATTAATTAAAAATGAAGTATACGTAAATGAGCATGAGGAACATCGTTTTATTTAAAATTCTAAATCTTTGGGAATTTGGACATTTGTTGGTATTTTGTTTTTATATTATGCACGAATTTGGGACTAATGATTTTCGTCAAAATTTGTTTATAAAATATGATATCCTTTGTTTTTTATATTGTATTAGACCGCTTGTCACGCTCATTGTAGTTAGTTAATGCAATGCTTATGCTATTTATAGCTGTGCTTTCTACTGTTCATAATAAAATATTTAATTTCAATTAACTGACTTTACTTTAGTTGTCAACAGAAGTAAAGTCAAGTCTGAAACTTAAACTTGTACTTCTATACAGTCATCAGTAAAAAGAAAGTTACGAGTATCAAAAACACATTTTTAGATTTGTATGCATGTATAAATAATCTTGACGGAAGAAATTGTAGTCTAAAACGTAGAAGAAAAGAAAGCAAAAATAGTCCTTTGGAGAAAGCTGAGATATTTCAAACCCACATAATGAATAATGTGTGTATATTTTCTTCCGCTCCGGCGCTGACGTTTCGTCCTTGTTCGTTTCATTCTACGAATAATATTGCTTTTTCTTAACCGTAAATGTCAACGTCAAGATTTACTTTCACCGAACAAATCACGAGGATGTACATGGATCAAATGAAGTTACTTTATTACATCACCAAATGTAAATGTATTCCTTTCTTTTGTTCGGATAAAAATAACATCTGGAATTATATACATGCATCATATTCACATACATGAACATGATACATATTCGTAGTCTAGTCTATTGCTATTCTTGTTTTCTCTGGAGAAAGCAAGTTAGGATCTGATTTATTTTTTTTTGAGAATTCATATAATAGAATATATACATACATATCATTTATGGATTACAAATATAACTTATCGTCTGGCCAATTGAGCGTCAGCAAGTGACTGAGTGATTTTCTTCTATGTATGCCTGGTCTTGAGTGAGACTCTTGGTGCTAATGGGGCTCAAGTTGAAGTGACAAATTTCTAATTACTCAATTACATTAAATTAACATGACGAAAGACGTGATAGACGGAGACGGTAATGGACCAGAACAAACTACTGTAGTTACAACTAAAACTACAACAAGACTGATGACGACTAGGAGACAATCTACTGTGATAACAACGGAAAACCATTGTGTTAAAAATAATAATGTCAATCGGAAATCTTATGAAACAATTTTATTGGACACGACCACTAATGTTGGAATTGATTTTACAAGGACAAGTACAGCAGAAAGTTCATTACTTGGAATGGGACAAGAATGTACGTATTTAAATTATAAATTTGCATTGATTGAGGAGTGAACGGAGAAAGTAGATGAAAGTTTATAATTGTTTCTCTTTATCATTCTAGGTGCTCCGGTTCAAATTAGTTGGAAACAAATTGTTACAAAACTTATTACAATATTTTGCCTTTTATATTGTTTTGTTTGCTCATTAGGATTATTAAGTGATGGGTTTAGATTAATTGCTGGAAGAGCAGCAGGTAGAAATGTTTGCTTGGACTGAAATTGAGAAATTTCAGTAAAGCTAAAAATTGATTCTTGTTGTTTTTTCAACAGGCGAAGTTTTACAAAAAGATAAGCTCATTTCAAATCCAATTGTTGGACTTATGATGGGAATCCTTGTTACAGTAGCTGTACAAAGTTCTTCCACGAGTACAAGCATTGTTGTTTCAATGGTTTCTTCTGGACGTAAGATTTTGCTTATTAGATTTGCAAAAAATTGCAAATTTTGAAGCATTTTATAATAATTCTAATATTTTCCCCAGTATTTCCAGTTCGTACAGCCATTCCAATAATCATGGGTGCTAATGTTGGTACATCTGTTACAAATACTGTTGTTGCTCTTACACATATGTCAAATCGTCATGATTTTGAACGAGCCTTTGCTGGTGCTGTACTACATGATATGTTTAACTTACTAACAGTTACAACTCTACTTTCTGTCGAACAATTAACACATTATTTAGAAATTACAACTACAGTGCTCCTTGAACGTTTAGATTGGAATGAGGGACAGAATTCTAATGAAACTACGAAAGGAAGTGAAATCCAAGGTCTTTCAGCTCTTACGAAACCACTAACCAATTTAGTTGTTCAAATTGATAAAGAAGTAATTCTTGGATGGTCAATTAATGATCCAACCTATGATAACGCAACGCTATTAAAATTTTGGTGTAACAAGACGCTAACTGAGGCTCCAAAGAAATGTCAATATTTACTACGTGGGCTAACTGATAAAACTGCTGGAATTATCCTGCTCATTGTATCCTTAGTATTATTATGTGGATGCTTAATTTTACTTGTTCGAACATTATCGACATTACTCCGTGGGAAATTAGCACTTGCTGTCCAGCGTGCAGTAAATGCAGATGTTCCTGGTCTTCCATGGCTCACTGGATATTTTGCAATATTAATTGGTGCAATAATGACAGTACTCGTACAATCAAGCTCAGTATTTACATCTGCAATGACTCCATTAATTGCACTTGGAATGATTTCATTAGAGAGAGCATATCCGCTAACGCTAGGTTCAAATCTTGGAACAACAACTACAGCAATGTTAGCAGGTAAAACATACAACAAATAGTAAAAATTCATTGAAAAGTTTCAAAATTTTAAGCTAATTTTTGTACGTAAATTTTTCAGCTCTCGCTTCATCTGGCCCAAATATAAAATATTCCATCCAAATCTCACTCTGTCACTTTCTTTTTAATTTCACTGGGATTTTATTATTTTATCCAATCCCAAGTACTCGACTACCAATTCAAATGTCTGCATGCCTTGGCTCAGTAACTGCAAAATATCGTTGGTTTGCAATAGTTTATTTAATTTTTATGTTTTTACTCCTACCACTTCTTGTATTTGGGATTTCATTATGTGGTCCGATTGCAATGTACATGATATTTAGTACAATTGGTAGTGGAATAATTGCTATTCTTATACTTAATTTTATGCAACAAAAATATTCAAATAATTTACCAGGTTATTTAAGAACATTTGAATTTTTACCAATTTGGTTTCGGAGCCTGGAACCCTATGATAAAATAGTACAAGATATAATAATTAAATTCCAGCGAAGAAAACTTCGCGTAGAAGAAGAAGAAGAAGCAAGAACAGTATTAAAAAATACAAATAGTAATTCTTTAGGAGTAGATAATGATGCATTTTGCATTAGACAAACTCAAGTATAAAAAAATTGTATGAAAAATGGAAATGAATCTGTATTATATTATTCCAGCCAAAAATTAAAACTTTAGACTGTGATTATTGCTGTATTACTAATTAATTAAATAAATTGCTCCAGTGCATGAAAGTGCATGGCATTAATTATGGATAAAATAAAGTTTATAGAAATTGTGGATTTTCAAGGATGGATGTTTTATTTCAATTTTCATAAATAATATCAAGGTTAAATTAACGTACAATTAGCCAATATTAACTTTTACTCCGGTGTTTCTGCAGGTTCTGCTAGCTCAACAACAAATCCAACGGCAAGTCGAACAAATTGATTAACATAAAGAAAATTAACTGTGTCAATTGTATCTTTTGTTGTGTGCATAAATGGACTGAGATCGTATTCGGATGGAGATGAAGCTGTTAAAAATAAAAATTTGATACAGCGAAATGCAGCGTTAATCTAGTTAATATTTCTATTTACCTGGAAATCCATATGAATTCCACGAAGCATGATCTGAGCATCCATAACCACAAACATAATTTCTCCATTTACTTATTGTACAATAAGAGTCAATAATCAATCGTACAAAATCATTAAGACCACTATCAGTATAATCCGTAAGGATCCCAATATCATAATTTGTATTTGCTTTTGTATAACCAACAACATCAAAATTATTCATTGCAATTACTGTTTTACCATCTGAATTATATTGTTTTGCAATATCTTGGGATCCACGAAGTCCTACCTCTTCTGCAGCATACCATTGGAATTCAATGGTACGTTTTGGTACGAATCCAGCATTTAATAAAAGTCGGAATGTTTCTAATAATACTGCAGAACCTGAAGCATTGTCATCTGCACCGGGACTTCTACCATTAACAGGATTAAGACTATTTACAGAATCTAAATGTGAGCCAAGAATAAGGATTTCGGATTCAAGTTCTGGATCTGAACCATGAATTCGGGCAATTATGCTTTCTTGTGCCCATGAATGTTTGAAGGGCTCAATAGCAATTTGAGTTCCAGTATAATCACTATTGTCATAAACTTCATTGATTTGCGATAGAAGCCATTGAGTTGATTCTTGGCCTGTGCTAGATGTATAGTATCTGTTGTTAAAAGCTGAAAAGTTTTGTATGAAGCTTTCCATTCTTTCATTACTAATGCTGGGAAGAATATCGTTAACTACGGATTGGTATTTAGATTCCTCAGGATATTCTGAAATTTTGGAATAAGGGCAAAATTTTGTTTCTAAAAATTTTACAAATTGTTTGATTTGCAAATTATTTTACCTCGACTAGATTCAGCACGAGCCTTTTTAGCTTGATGGTCTGTAATATCCATAAAATTAACTCGATCCCTTATAAGGCCAAAAATTTCTTCTTGTGTTAACCATTTTCCAGATTCCGTTTCACTTGTTTTAATTAATCGTTTGCCTTGGATTTCCTCAATGCTTTTTGATGGCAGAGCAAATGCAGATCCTAATAATAGAATCGAAAAAATCGTTGAAATTACTATAAACTGCATGTTGCAAATAGGAGTGGAAAAATAGGAGTGAATTCAACGTTGAATTTCTCATAATTAGAAATAGCAAGCATAGCGTAATCAAAAAATTAGGAAATTCCGAAATTGTATAATTGCATAGTGAAATCAATCAATCAATCAATCCATCAAATTGAACATCATTGAATCCATCCATTGACACCTAACTTTATCCAATGGATTAGAGATGATTATGATTATGTTTTTGCACTTGAATTGTACGAATCAAGACCTTAACCTCGTGCAATGCAATGTAATTCGAACTCGTAACTTGTGATGTAATAAAGTAAACCATGACTCAGACTAGGCGAAAGCTAAGAATAGCTAATAGCTCAAGAGTTCATTATCATATTTCTGTAGAAATTAGCTGATATGCTATGGATGGAGTAGAAAAGATTAGCTGAATTTCATCTGTTGGATATGGATGAATGATTTGATACACAGTTACTTCAATAAAATTTATTAGTATTCATTTATCTTATGAATATAATATAACAAAGCAAGGACAAATATTTTACTCAATCAAATCATATCAACTGGTGCAAAGTAAATCTTTGTACTTGTATGCTCAAAAATCACAACAAAATGAATAGTAAAGAATATTGTATTAAATACAGTTTATTTAAATATATCAAAACATCAATTACATCTTGTACATATTTTTGATTTATAAATTATAAAATGAATCCATATTAAAGTTTAACATGATTCAGTGCAATTGGAACTCGAAGTAACTTGACATGGCTCATTACATTCTGAATAATTACACCGATTTCCACATCCTCTTTCAGTATAGCACCATTTGCCACTGCTTCCTTCGCAATATCTCCAACATATTAAAATTGGAGAAAACTTATCACTACACCCAAATCTCCCCGTTGGTTGAGCACAATTAACAATTCCAATCGTAATTGAGCAAAGAAATATCAAGCTCCAAATTTTAGTTTGATTGGGATCCATTTTATGTTGTATTTGTTGACGAAAACCAGTAAATCTAAATTTTTTGGTTTCCATTTCCACCTTCACAGCTCACACTAAGGAACTAATCTTGATTTCAGCAATTCACAAGAATTTGCGTTGGAGTTATGTTACGTATGCTGTCCTTGCGAAAATATTGTCCATTTCTTTAGAAGTCAAGTACAAAACAATATTTTTAAGTTTTTGAGACTCAGTAAACATTACGTTACGACGACTCTATACTTATCTGTCTCCATTGAATCTTCCAGAATTTGCTTGTTCAAGTTATAGTTGTTGCCGAATTATGTATAAAATATTTATTGGAAGGTAAATAAGATTACATTAGGTATTTCCTCAATATTTTCTTCTCCACTGTCGTCACGTAAGTGATGATGGGATGGAAAGAGTTATCTTGCTAATTCTGAATAAAACGAATGATTACCAGTGAAACGTAACATAAGAGGAAAAATAATTTGCAGAAGTAACTAAATACTACATATTAGAATTAGAATAAGAGTACTGAGTAGAAGATGAAATTCTTATCTACGCTTTTTTACTAGACGTGTATTTTTGTTGTACTTATAATTGTGAATTCTCTAGAAATGCTAATACATTTAGAGATGTTGACATTTATTCAGTTTTCAGTATTCCATCCAGTGCTAAAGATTCATTTCTATCTGTGAAGAGTATTTGTTCATACATCTAAATCTTCAACTCATTCTTTATATTTTGTATTTATGCAAATTATATCATGAGTTGTGAGTTTTATTTGTAATGCTACGAATCATCTTAGTTTTGTTGTTTTGTTTAATTTTTCATGTAGAAGCCTACTGTTTTAATTCTAATGGTGTAACAATTTGCATTAAAACGGATAACCAAGATGTACCTGTTAATGTGGACTATAATCCAAATGTCCAACTTATGGGTTCAAAAGGAACAATTTGGATTTCAGATCCGCAAGCAAAAACAATTCAATTAAATTGTAACAGTTATATGCCAGTGCAATGGTTTGTTAATTTATCTAAGGTAAGGATTCAAGATTTGGTTCATTTTTAATCATTTTAATCTGAATTAAACAAGTATTTAGCACAATATTTTAGCATACAATTTTCTTGTATAAAGTTATATTTACTTTTACTCATAGTTGGATGCTCAAACAGAGTTGCCAATATCATACATTTACAATACAGCTTTACAAAATGGAACATTTGAAAAATACCAAGCAATATTAAATCTTAGAAGGAGTGATGACATCACTGGTTTGTATACATGTGCTGAATTTTCTACACACATTGGAAATCGACAATTCGGACAAAATGTATACTCTTACTCTGGAGAAACCAAAATATATTTATATGGAGGTTAGATTTACAAATACAATTCACACAGTTTAACATCCTTGTATTTTACAAATTTTTAATTCATATTTCTATTTAGGAACAGAAAATGCTCGATTACTGAATGAAGGAAAACTGTTTGAATTTACATATATGAATATGTCTACGAAAATAAAGAGTGCTAATGGAATCAGGAATAAAAATCTGTTTGACATATTTGGTCATGCAATTCTTACAAGCTATCCAAGAGAGCTTTTATTATTTCAAAATGATGCTCTTATTGAGAATAAAGTAAGAAGTTTTACTTCATTTGAAAATCGGAATAATCGCCTAATTTTCAATATTTTTTTTTTGCATTAGACATATGACATTTGGTTAAATTTTAGCAATCCATGGGCTAATCCAAAATTTGAGAAAATGTTAGCAGATGAAGTAACCCTTACTTACGTAAAAGTATCAAATATTGAAAGGCCAGAAAACGTAAACTCTGTTAGCTTAAGCATTGTTGGAGACATGGCTCCAGGTTATAAAATGAACTTCGGGAAACAACTTTTCAACCGCTTCCAACTAATAAACATTTTTTTGTTACAGAAATTGAATTAATAAGTCCTTCAAATCCCAAAGCTTTTCTTCTTTTGGCAGATAAAGAGAACTCCTCATTCAGTTGTCAAAGTCGAAATCATAATAATTATTTAGAAATAGATGTACTCAACAAACCAAGCTACATTAATATAGATGAAATATCACAGGAAAATCTCACGCAACCTCAGCAAATTGTTATTTACATGAATGGCAATAAATATAATAACAAAAGTGAAATATTGACCATTCGATGTAGAAGTAAAAATAATAAAACTAGAAAAAAGTCTTGGGCTTATGATGTTTATTATAAAAATTGTAAGTTAAGGTCTGAGAAATCTAACAAGTGAAGTTTAGAGAATTAAATGACATGCAACAATTTCAACACTTGATTACTTATTTACAAATTTCTAGCAACAGCAATAGCGGAAAAACCAATCCAAATACAGCCAAATGGGAAACAAGTTAAATGTTTTAGTTCGAACCTTGAACCATTACAAATTGTTTCGAAACCGTGTTCCACAATAGTTGAATGCTACAGCATTGGATACCACAAGTTTGCTAGAGGATTGGACCAGCAAAGACTAATTGAACTATATAATTCTTTCGGAAATATAATAAGTTGTCTCAATCCAATTGAATATTACAGTGATATCATATATCCAGGTAATTAATGTAAACTAAGGCGAAATTTCCCAATATTTACATTCTTTCTGATGTACTATATAATACAACTTTTCTTACAGAAAATGGGACAATGAAAACCCTTCTGGTAAACCAACAAATCCCAAGCAATCCAATAACAATTGAACCAGAAACTCATTTTAACAAAAGCAAATATAAAATATACGACCATTTAACCTTAATTTGTAAAAGTTCCAAACTTTTAACTGCTGGTAGCTTACGATGGAAAATCCAATTTTCCAATCAAACACTTGATTTAACTGAAACAAATTTGTACTACACGACCAAGGATACAAGCGATATCTTAAACTATAATTCGAAGCTGACACTTGTTCTAAGATCAGAGGAAATTTCGGCCATTTTATGCTCTGCTGAATTTTTTCACGTTGTACCAAACTTAGAAATTAGAAATGGTAAAAAAATATACATAAATATTGACTACAATTTTTTAATTCTAATTTCCTTCCTAATTTTGATAATAACTATAACTAATTCTGTAGATTTGCCTTATTACAATTACACCAGAATCGAATTGAAAGAAGAATTTGCATCTTTTCCAATTCAAATGGGTAAGAAAGATTAAGTTCTTCGGCTATTACAATTTCCAGTGTTATATCTTATATTGTTTATATTTCAAAGATTACTCATTGACCACAGCAGAGGTAGATTTAACCCTTCCACTAAGCCTTACTGCTTCATTTATTATACTGATTGGGGTCGGAATTTTTATGTTTAATGCATTTTGGGTCAGAAAACGGATGAAAGATGTGGTATAAAATCCATAATCGGAATTATTATTTATTTGCCTATACCTTTTCACATTTTCCAACTTCCTTATATGTAGGTTCGATTGACTAAAGTAGAAATTGAATGTTTCCAAAGTGGGAAATTGTGTAAAACATTTAACAATTGGGAAAAAATTGATTTAGGACCTTATGATAAGAAAAAATATGAAATTTCAAGACACAGAATTTTTGTTGGTACGTTAAACCCTGAGTTCAAATTTTAAAGACAAAATTAAACTTTGTTTTGTAATTCAATTTTAATATATAGATCGAACTAAGATCTTGGGTTCTGGTGAATTTGGCGAAGTAGTTGAAGGACTGTTATCAGAAAAGAAAAAGAAAATTCGAGTTGCTGTCAAAATGCCTAAACTATCAGATAGCAAGGATGCTTTTTTAGCAATGCTAGATGAACTCAGCGTAATGATTCATGCAAATGGGCATCCAAATGTTGTCGAGTTATTGGGAGCTTATACAAAGGAACTTTCTCAAGGTTTATATTTCACTGTAAAGTTAAATTTAGTCAGTTCTCTTCCTAATATTTAGTTTCTCTTCATAGGAAAGTTATTTATGATTGTTGAGCTCTGTGAACATAGTAGCTTGGAAAATTATATTAAGAAAAATCGGCATCTTTTTTACAATGAATTAATTCAAAACGGTCATACACAGAATTTCGTATGTCCAAATTCAGGTCAAAATCTACGAGAGCAACAATATGTTACGATTGTTGAAACAGAAAATCCGGATTTATTATATATTCGAGATTTATTTATATGGACTCAACAAATTGCATCGGCAATGGAATATTTACATAAGAAAACAATAATACGTAAGTGATAAATATCAATAATGTCAATATTTTATTCTATTAGCTTTCTGGATAATGCTTGGTTAACTATTTGTGACTTGGGTTACTTTGAAAATAGATAGAGATTTATCGACCCGGAACGTATTGGTTAAATCTAAAGGTTTAGTAAAAGTTACAGATTTTGGATTATCAAAGAAACTTCTGAAATATAATTTATATAAGGCTTCACCATCTTCAAAGGTATACATTATATGGAAGAAATAAATATATCTAAAGTTATAATCAGTATAAACTTTTATTGACATTTAGTTTGCTTGGCAATGGCAACCACCTGAAGCTATTGCTTTACAAGAATTCACATTTAAAGTAAGTACAACCAAAGCAATCGATCCAAGTACAAGTTATTCAATCGGAAATGATTTTCATATATGTGTTTTACCAATTTAGAGTGATGTTTGGTCCTTTGGAGTAACAATATGGGAAATATTTAGTCTTGGGAATATACCATGGGCAGGATCCAATCCACAGGAAATGTTTGATTTAATTAAATTGGGAACAACACTCGGTAGACCTAAATATGCTCCAATACAAGTGTAATTGAATAATTTATTTGTTTGGTTTGTAAATGTACAATTAAACTGAAATTAGATTTTTTGTTAGGTATTTATTAATGCTGGATACATGGAAAATGCCAGCCAAATATCGTCCTTCTTTTGAAGAAATTGTAGATAATCTTTCTGATGATAATATAACTCAAATTACTTCCAGTACCAGCGTTTCAAATATTTCAGGAGATTAGCTGAGTCACAGGTAATTAGAAAAAAAGTGTATTCCTAGGTATGAATTTTATTCGTGTTGTGATTGTAAAGCATTCTATTTTATTACGATTGACTTTTAACATGCATTTTAAAGTAACAAAAGTAAATAATGTATTAGTTTTTATAAAGTAAGGAAATTTGAGCTGAAATTAATTCAGCTTGGATCATTTTTTTCATGCACGTTTATAAGAAAGTTGAAACGACAATTACAGATGAAGTTTATAAGGATAAAATTCAAATTTATACATATGCAACTATGTTTATATTATACCTAAAAAGTTTAAAAATTATTTTGTACTTTTGAGTAGTCCATTTGTATTGTAAACTCCAGTAATACAAAATAAAGTATTGTTGTTTGGACTATCGTTCATAGAAAACACATCCTTGAAAATTTTTCGATTTATATAATGCTGACTTAAAACGAGATCAACTTTATATTAATAATTTTAGGCTAGTCCATCCTCCACATCCGTTACAGGTGGATAAATTATTTCTAATATTCTTCTGAAGATTGTTGCAACTTACAGATAAGTAGCCGAAAGTTGGAGTGAAATAAAGTAAAGTGTTCAAAATTTTAATTTTATCTACGCGTGCCGTTTTAGAATGGATTTAGAGTCAACTAAAGAGTTAAAAAACAATTTAACTTGACCAAAAAGTTACATTTAGCTGATTCCGCCAGGTTTCGAACCTGGGACCTTCTGTGTGTTAGACAGATGTGATAACCACTACACTACGGAATCTTTCGATGGGTGGAAGGGTTGAATTATTTTGATTTTGAATGTAACAAAGGATTAGTAAGTAATAGATACGTTTTATGAGTATTGGTTGATAGATAAAGATAATGCATTAGAAGCCAAAACCGAATCCAAGTAGAATTTTTTTTAGCTTTCTCTTCTTCTTCTGAATCAAGATTTCATTTCCATTCCTTTCACCCAAAACTTTCGATGGCATTTTGAAGCTTTCGGTTTGGTTTGTCAGGATTTCTTAGCATTTGGTTTGGTATTCGGTTGGGCTTAATTTAAAGAAATTTGGGTTTCGGAGGGACTATTTTTGCGTATTCGGTGAAGCCAAATTTTAAGCATTTGGTTTCGGTAAGCCTCGTTATACCTGCGACTCTATTTGGGAATTTTCAATGTTCTGAAATTTGGCTTTCTTCTACTTATGCATGTACATCCATCCATGGATTAGAAAAGGAATTCGAATTAATTACGGACTCAAAACTGGTTCCATTCTACCTTCGCATGTAATTCCTTCAATTCAACTGATTTAACACGGTCATCCTCATCCTTCGTCACACGTGTATAGAGGTTATTGACGAATTTTGGATGATTGTGAAGATTGTATAACATTAAAAAGATTGAGAATGAGAAGGTTGGATACCATAACCATATCAAATACAAAATGCCAACAAAGGATATTCGATCTTGACTTGATGATGCAGTTTGTTATGTGCAAAAATTAACATTAAGATTAAGATAAAGAACCAGAAGTACAAGTATTAGTAACTCAATTGTAGCCGAAGATTTTATATCTACACCAGTAGCTTCGATCACGAGCATCACCCAAATGCTGGCTGCACTATAATCATAAACAAGTAATTATATAATCTGTATAATAGGTAGGTATTAAAGAACTAAGCAAAAAATCCTGAAAAAGTTTGAATTCGCAAATCCCAATAGCATCTGAGGAATTTGAGTTTTTAGTTTGTTATTTGTTTACCGACAATCATCAATTCATCATGAATAACTTTAGTGAAATTCCAATGGATATTTTATATTTTATTGGTTTTACTTTTGTGTCAATATTTATATTTTTACCATTATCCCTAGTTTTTTATCTGTGGAAATGGATTGTAATATACGTTTTAAAAGCAAGGAATTTTGGTATAGCTCAATTGCTAGATACATCATATTTATCAAAAGAAAAAGAAATTTCACAACCCCAAGTTATATTTGAAATTTTAATAACTTTAGAAGGACAGCTTAAATATGATGACTTTGTTGAAAATTGTACAAAAAATATGTTGAATTTAAGAGAAATTAATAATTTAAATCGTTACAAATATATACGACTTCGTCAATATCCTGTAAAATATTTATTATATTTATTTTATAAAACTGATAAAAATTTTAATCCAAAAAATCATATAAGGATTGAAACCAAAACTTCTGTGAATCAAAATAATTTATATGATTATATCAAGGCTCAAAGTATTCAACCATTTAAGGAAAAACAATCTCCTTGGGAAATCCTTCTGATCCCAAATTATAACGGAGTTAATAAAAGTTTAATATATATAAAAATCCATCAATCTGTAACTGATGGATTTCGTGTATTAAAATGCTTAATGAGTCAAAGTTTTCATGGACCAAGTGTTCAAGCTGATTTAGAAGCAATGACAAACAGAGAAAAGAAATATGAACAATTAGGCACATTAAGTTGGAAAAATTTCTATCAAAAAACAATTGCATGGCCAAGAATTATTTTTGGACCAGATTCAGTAAGAAAGCAAGCAGAAAATTTAAGCTTTTATGAGGAAAAAATGGATTCACATATTCGTGGACTTCTATGCAAAATTCCACTGCAAAAATTTAAGCCAAAGCAAATTCCAACAAGTTTAGCCTTACAAACATGGTGACCAAAATCACATCACAGTACCCCAATAATCACAAATCACAGTGATTTTCTGTGATTTCACACTTTTTG
>JAQGCY010000547.1:0-16414 GCA_034700645.1 Xenylla mediterranea | reverse complement strand
CAAAGTTTGCAAACAATTTGCTTTTTTTTCTGGGGGACCTTTTCTATTGTACTGTTTTAAAGTAGACACCCGATATATCTGAACAATCCACATAAACTTTAGTTTCTTTTCACTAGTTTCCTTCCATGTTTCCTCATTTTAACATTACATAAGTAAACATGAAGCAAATGTTTATGTTAGTATAAAAAATAAATATTCCGTTCTGTATTTTTTGTTTCTACTACTTCTAGCTTAAGCTACTTACTAGTTTTATTTTACTTTTTATTTAATTCTCCGGCACAGTTTGAACCTAAACGTTTGACTCATACGTATGAACCAATGAGATGTAATTTATTTATAAATAAATCCATGATGCAAATGTTGGATAAGTCGGATTTCAATTTAAAGAATAGAGTTCCAATTTTAGGAAACTATTTTTTCAATCCATACAAAGCTTTAATTGGCAATACAAAACTCGGAGTTTCAATAAGAATAATAATAAATTTGAACCTATGAATGAAACCTTCCATATGCATTTAACAGCGCATTTACATTACAAAATATTGGATTATTTTAGTTGATCGATTTTCTTTTATAAACCAGAAATTATTTCTAATACTAAAAGGCAACAAAAGAACAAAACAATGATTATTAAATGCACTAGAACAAACCCGGCACAAATTGATAAAGTGTAAACATAAAAAGCAATAAGAATAAAAAAATTTTACCCTTTCTTCTTCTCGAATCATTTCCACAATTCCAGGTTTTAAGTCCAGGTCGTTTAAGGTTGATGATGATGTACCGGCTACAGCCACTGCGGCAGCCGCAGCTGCTGCATTTTGAAGGCTGAGTAGAGATGAGCCGATTGAGTTAATAGAATTAGCTGACGGGGGACCATGATTCACTACTCCTGCTGGTAAAGCAATTCCTGGACTAGAGTTTAATGATGCTCCAATTCCTATCCCGGGAGGATCAATTAAAGCTATTGGAGAATCATTGTCCGGATAATCACCGTTTGTGCTATCAATTTCCAATTGGTTACTATGATCATCAATTGTATCTGAGGGACTAGGTGACCGATCATTTGATAACTTTCTCCGTTTTCTTTTTAAAGATGTAAAAAGATGTCCATTTCGATGATTTCCCATAATAGAATACTGAAGGGGATGTCGTAAATGATGATTTGGAAGTGGACTTTCTCTATCTGATTCATGATTGATATTTGGCGAATTTTGTCCAGGTTTTGATGAAGAACTTCCATTAACCGGAAATGTGTTAGAAGGGCAGGATTGTGCAGGAACAAATTCTGTCGCACTTCCTCTATTAACATCTGCTAATCCACGAATTTTTAGTACTTCGGCAACTTTTAGAAGTGGTGCTAATTGTTCTTGGGAAACATTTATTTCTCCCTTGTACATAAATTCGACTATGGCCTTAAGTTCTTCCCATTTTACATCCCTCATTATGACAATCGGGTGTTTACATGGATTCTCAAAAAACAGAGTTTGGAAATAAGGTGAACATGCCGAGAGTACCATTTTGTGGGCTTTTACTGAATGACCATCGCAAGCTAACGTAACATCAACAAATATTTCACTTTGTAACAATTGATCAAATACGTTAGTAAGATTATTTTGGTAATTGTTCCACCGGAGACAGTACTGTTGGGCAGGAGATGAACTCATATTGACTAAAACCTTATCGTGTCACTAAATTTAGTTTTTATAACGCACATGAAACCCAATAAACCTCGCAAAATGGTAAATTTAATAGTTTATTTTATTGTTGGAATATTCTCAATGTTTGTGCCTTGAATAAGTTCATCAGCTAAACTTGCTGTATCTATTTTTGTAATGAATAAATTAGCATTAATATTCGTAGAGGTTCCTGCTCTTCGAAGTTTGTTCCAGTTCCAAGTTTCTGCAATAGAAGAAAGATGCATAACATTAGTGTACATACATTTGACATTTAAAAAAGTAAAACATAAAATGCATTTCAGACATATAAAATTGAACTAATGTTGAAAATAAATCTGATAACATCTAAACACATGTACTTTACTAATCTATAAAAGGATTGACAAATTCAAAACTTGTGATAAAATATTAACAATTTATTTTGCGTTACCTTTTACCGTATCAGATATTCTACTAAATTACCAGTATTTGCTTTTTGTTTTCTTTTGCTTTATAAATATCCAGTAATGATAACGCATTGAAAATTAAAATACTTTTAGGATTTCTTGGTTTCATTGTTTAGGTAAATGTAAACTAAAACTTTAACCGTATTCTATAAAATATACATTATTTTTTACTTCATTCTGCTTTTCTGATTATTATCAACTTAAATCGAATTATAGTTCGTTGGCCGTTGCATTGTTTTCAATTACAATTTCGTATTCGTCTGTTTTGCCCAGATTTGAAGCGTAGTATTCTATTACCCTTACAAAAACTAACATGTAACAACTGGGTAAATTCATTCTGAGAATAAAGTATCTCGTCTCAGAGTCTTTTTTGTTTTCTATTATAAATATAATATAAAAGCTAGCCCATCCTAAACTATATAAATTAATAATTCATTATAAAGTCTCATATTGATTTATCGATTAGAAGATGTTTTATGTGCACTTCTGAAATATAAATTGAATTTTTTTTACATTCTCAACCCACATACATGTCTCCGTTTGCACAAAGGTCTATTCTGAACTAATAAAATTTTTGAGAGTGTGAATTTTTGAAACTCATCTAACTAACTCAGTGAACATGTTTGTTTCTAATAAATATTTTATTTGTTTACTACACATAAAATACGAGCATGGTGGTTATATACGATACGAATAAATATTCCTATCGTTTTGTGTAATAATAATTAATCAATATTGGACCGACAGAAGTAATTCAATCGATCTTTGCAAATTTTTGCTTGAATGTACAATGTACGTTTATACTTCAAATTAAATAGAAAAAATATGGGAAAAATCGTTTAATTCAATTAGTTTAATCATAGTTTGCTAGCGCGACTGTTAATTTATTTTATTTTAAAATACGTATCCTACATCTGGTCATTATTTTCCTTTTGCCATGTGCATTCTGTCAATAATTCGATTCTTAAACAATATTATTAATACTTTTGTGCAATTTCAGATTGTAGAGAAGAGAGAAAAAAAAGAATAAATGAAATTATACATAAAATAAAACTAGTAAGATGACAAATACAAAAAAAAGCTATATTTATTTGCTTTGACAAAATGCAAAGGGGTTGAATTGACATGATTGATTTGATTCATAATACTAAATGAATACAATAGGACTACAAAATTAAACGTCTATATCAAATTTAATTATGAGATCAATCGGAAAGGGACACTAAACTTCATTTTGTAAAAGTTCTTAAACATCAAACATGCACATAGGTTTTTTCTTGGTTTTGTTAATGTGTGAAGTTTGAATGAAAGTTTTACTAAAATGCAATGCTATCAAACTTTCAGAAACATTTCACTTTTATTTGTTTTGGTTTCTAAAGAATATTACTACTTTTTAGTATCGAGAAAATCTGAATCCACGAGGTAATGTGGCCTGGAAGAAGTGTGTGTTTATGTTTTGAAGTGTTATTGTCTTATATCCTCAATTTAAAAGAAGGTGAAGACTTGAGTTGACAGAACAGAGGATGAAGAGAAGCATATGTTTCTCTCACCTTTTGTTGTGTTGTGTTGCCTTTGGTTTTCTTTCTTTCTTTCAATTCTTTCTCCAAAGTGAAGTTACAGAGGTTAAATTCTGTGCATCAGACAGAGAGACGCATGATGATAGGATTATATTAGAGATTAGCTTTAACTACAAACTAAGGTAAACCATTGCGTTTTCAACTAAAAAGTTTAGAAAACACATGATACATACATACGTATACGTTAGATGTGTTTATGCGATGTGGAAAAAACTTAAGAGAAGAGAAAGAAACAGTCATTGCATTCAGTAAGTGTTTAGTATTGGTTGGATAAGGTATCAGAAAAATGAGGAAAAAAAGAAGAGAAAGCATAGTGAAATGAAAAATCAATGCAAAAAGGGAATTAGACACAAAAGATAGGTACATGTACGTTATACAGAGAGTCTATCCTATCTAGAAAAAAAAAGAAATCAACCAAGAGAAAAGAGAAAGTTAGATAGGAGCAGCGAGAACTCATTTACAGCAAATAGCTAATGCAATTTAATTCTTGCAATTACTCCAGCGGGAGTGAAGACGAAGAAGAAGGGTGGGAATGATTTTTCTTTTTTCTCTATTTTATATATATAATGTAGTATATAGAATATATATACACTAAATTTATATATATAAATAAATATTCGATGATATATCGGAAAAGTTGGAGCAGGGGTCGTTTATTAAAGGTTACGTTTACTTGATTACTTTGTGTGTGTGTAGAGTAGACTGACTCTACACTGTCTGGATTTTCCCCACAAAAGCCCCTTGTGTACATAATAAGATAGTTCTTCATATAATTTTAACAAAGATCGATAATACACATTTATATTAATGTATAAAATATTCTATTCTATATGTAAGATAAAAAAAACTAACGGATGGAAGTACAATATGTTTATTGGATTTAATCAACTATAAATGCAGAGCAGAGTACTAGTTCCCAAATGGAGAGAAAAAAAGTATTACAACTATTTCTATATTTACTCAGTAATTTTAATAATATCTAACAAAAAAAGTTTCAAATTATTTTTGAATTCTGCGTGTTTGGCACTTTGAAAAAAGGGGAAGTAAAAGTAATTAATTATTAAATAATCGATAATATAGAAGGAGTTTATATATTTTTGGGTCTTCTCACAACTAAGTCTTACTATGAAATATTTACTAAAATTCCCAGAACATAGAAAATTTTGTTAATTTATGATTAATGAATTCTGGGAATAAAGTAAAAATAGATGGAATTTAGTAAAACAAGAGAAGAAAATAATGTTCTATACTTTAAATCCTCTATTCATGCATGCGTGCAATATATTTTATAGTATTTATTTGATTAAATTTTTACTTAACATTGAAGAGAAATTACACTTGGGGAATCAATAAATTTGAAGTTTTAAAACTACATGAACGTTAAAAAAGAAAATGGCAAAAGTTTTCCAGTGAAAATCTTATTAGTTTCTTTGTCAGGTTTAATTAACAACTAATTATGACTTTTATGTCTTAGTTTAAATGAGTTTTCATACTTAAAGAAAAAATCCGACAAGGAAGTACGATCTCGGTAATACCAAAGGAATTGAACTTTTAATCTCAAGAATGAATTTGTATTAAGATATTGGCATGTACTTTCTATCGCAAAGAAAACTACATGAAGTCCCATGTTATGTTATGATAATAGAGCATCCGATTCCGAGCAAAGTAGTAATTAATAGACGCCTTGTCATTTGTAAATATTTTTTTTAGTATGAACATGAAGTACAAAGTGCACATAGAAAATTAACACGAGCAAATGAATAGACAGTGTTATCATATTGTATTAATAATTTTAGAAAATATTGTATGAAACCCTTTTCCAACAAAGATAACGAACAGTAAAGAGCAGGACTGTTATTAGAGGAAGATCCATAAGAACCATAATAATAATTTTAGGTCGTAGAATTTAATGGGAAAAACAATAGGAGAACTGATGAGTAAAGATGACGCAGAGCTTAGATGAGTATAGATAAATATTAAAGATTATTTTATTTCATATACAATAACCCTGGCTTGGTTTGGCTTGGGTTTAGCCCTTTTCCATCGTTTCATTCATATTATTTATATGGTGCAGTATTAGATTTTATTCTGGACTAGAGTCAGAGTCAGACATTCTATTCAATGTGGACACGTATTAAATAGCTAGCATCTATATTATTATTTATTTGTGGAAGAACAGAAGATTTCTGTCTATGTAGTTTAGTTTTTTGAGGTACAGGTTCTTTCCCCCTACAATTTGGTTTAATGGGACATATACATAGTATTATTAGTTAGGAGACTATGAGTTTGCTGGAAGGTATGAAATAAAATAAAATATAATATTAAAGTTGTAGAGAGAGGATAAAAAAATTATTATGACTCTCTTGCATGAATGGCTAAAATAAAATTGTAATAGAAAATATAATATTTATATATTACATATCTATAAATTTATTTAGTTCCCCCTTGAAATAAAAGAGAATTTATTTTTTTTATTTCTCATATCCTCAATTCTAAATTATGTAACATTTGCGACCTCGTATAAAATATTATATGTTATTATTATTTTTTTTTCCTACGCTTTCCATTCCAACTTTAATACCAACGTGTAGTAACTGGTCGTTAGCTAAAAAAGATCCTGTATCTCTGACTCTCTTCTTCTTCATCCTCGTATTACTACTCAATTTTTTTTAATATTCGATAAAATATGAAACATAACAACTGATATAAAATTTTTTAATCTTCTAAATTTATGATACGTAATATTATACTTATTTTTGGGTTCCTGAGTATACTAGACTTCAAGTACGGATGCTTTTTATGTATTAAATAAATTCTCTAATACTTAATATTGCATACAAAGTTAAAGAAAATCTCAAGGGATTCAATATCTTTGTTCCAAAATTTTCCTAGGTACTACTACATATTTACTATGTACCATGCTGCAATCATATATTACAACATATTTCCAATTCAAAGCTATAAAACTCCATAAAATTCATGCAAATTAAAATAATATATCAATTGTTTCTTAGACTCACGACGATGCAAGGACAAGGAATATTCTATTTTGTTTTGGGCTTCCATTCATTCATTCATCAATAATAATTGTTTTATTATGATTCGCAAGTTACTTTGAGCTATGCAATTTAAATTATTTTTTTTTTTTGAATATTTTGACCAACAGACGCTTTGTCAATTTTCATAAAAGTTGGCAACAAAATGCAATATTATACAATATATTAGCTTTATTTATATAACTTCGTCTCGTTTTTCTAAACAATAAGAGCATGGTTCATGGTTCTGCAGAGAGAAAATATTAAATAAGTAATAACAAAAAGTATAGAGCATGTTGCAATAAATTACAATAAAATAATTTAACTGATGATGCCAGATATGAATCATTGCTTCGGCTTAAGTTATGCATAGTGTAAGAAGTCGTAGTAGAAAAACATATTTATGTAGATATGCATAGATAAAATATAAATCATAAAAACTCGAAAGGATTTTGCTTGTAAATTACGATTAATGTTGCCAGAATCTTAGTTTTAATTTGTCAAGACTTTCTCGGTTCTTATATTTATTAAGACGGATCACATTCACATAATGTTCTAAAAATCTTTGGAGATTCAAATTCTCCTACAGTAAAGTAACAGAACACGTACCTTTTTGTTTGATAGAATCGAAACTTGTTACACACCAAACCCAACCAAAACCATATAACTTTTCCTCAAGGGTACGTAAAGCAGAGTTGAGAGTTGTATCAATAGTGAAAGTTGAATTCTTTCAGGGTGAAAGCAAACATTATTTGTAAATTCACAAGAAAGTGTGGTCTTTTTGTAATGTAATGTAATGTTTTGTAAAGATTAATAGCACAATACAATATTCAAATTTCAATAAGATCTAGCACTTGAAAACATTAGTTTGATTGTGTAACTGTGAATGTCTTGAACTTGAATGAAACTACAACATCCGAAATTTTTTTCAATTTAGGGAGAGAGAGGGAAAGAAAATAATGTGAAATGTTAGTTCGTTCGTATACATTTATTTATTTTAGTAATCCTAGTACTAAAATTCTAAAAACCTTTAGAAATGAGCATGACACGAGGTATGCTTGCTTATGCTTACACTCTCCAGAAAAAACCCAAGGGCTAGCTAAACTGAAGCTGACTTAAACTCAACTAAACTGGAGAGAGAGTAAAACCGAACTCACGAGGATATATCAAACCAAACCAAGTTTTTTTTTTGTTTTTACCAATCTAATTCTAAGCTCTAAAACTGGGATGATTTTCTCCCCTCAATGCTAAAAATCCTACCTTTCCGAACTCAGAAAGATTTTTAGAATTGGAAATGGAATGCAAAGTATACACATACCATACTCATAGTTAGTTATTTTTTAACACTACTTCTCAAACCAATGTTCCACCTAAAAGTTCCATGAAACTCTTCACATCATTATTAGGTGGGAGGTAAACAGTTTTATTTTTTACAATATTATATGCTTTCGGGATCCAATTTAACTGTGAAAACTTTCTGTTGTTAACGAGTTGTAAGTATTACTGCTCTCACTGCCTTTAATGAAAATCCAACAAAAAGCTATCTGGAATGGAATAAACTCTTATGAAACTCTGGAACTAAAAATATAAATAAATATTATGTAAACTTTTCTGTTTTAACTATTTTAATAAACACGCCAAGTTCAACAATAAAACCGTCGAACTAGGCAAAAAAAATCTGATGCAAAAATCGATATGATAGTTGTATCAAAGTTAAGCACAAACAGTTATCAGTTAATTGTTGATAACAAATTAGCAATCACATTAAATTCTACTAGATTGTTAGAGATTCCAAAGTTAGATTGCATAACGAAATGGAAGATGCAAATAGATAAAACAGGGATGCGTTGATATATTATTATAAGTCCAAAATTATTTCATGGTATTGTACAACTTACAACTGTTTCTTTTATAATTTTTACTGCAGCAGATCTAACATCTAACCAGGAGACTAGCGGATCCCCAGATGATGGTTCAAATTTCCAAAAATAATAAGTTAGAAATAAACATACAGATGTACAGAAATAGTTACTTTTATTTACATTAAAATTATTCTTTTTTCGGCATATAACAAAAACAAGGGAGGCCAAACTTTAAGCTTCGAATCTATTATTATTATTATTGTAATATTTTATTTAACTGCTCTATTATTCCCTGCAATTACTTTCATAACCTGTAAAGCAAGCAATTCTAAAATTCGATTCCCTTCGACTGTCAGATAATATAAAATTATAATATAGAAAGTAAGTGTGGTTGAACAATTTTGCCCTCACGTTTTTTATCAATATTATAATTCGAAAACCGAATACCGAAAACTAACCCTTTTCTTCACATCTGTAAAATGCTTGATTCACTTAAAATATGAATATTATGATTATGTAGCATCTAAAAAACTAAATTAAGATTTTAAAAGCAATGTTAAAAAAAATATTCTTGGGACCAATGCATGGTTGTTCAAGTCTATAAAATTTCCTATCTTGCTAATCCTTGCTCGTGTAGTAATCCACGCATTATGTTTAGAAAATAATGTAGTTAAATTAATGGAAGCAATAACATCATAGTTTTACGTTTTAGTTTTAACATATAAATATTAGTAATACCTTTTAAGAGAGACTATACAATAATAATAATAAAAAGCCTTCAGTTCTCCATATACTGTTTTTTTACGTATACTTTACTGCATTGCATATCACATCTAATAAGAATTAATGGGACTTTTTTATTACTTGAATCCCTCTTATACTTATAGTGTACAGCTTGGATTTAGATAGAATGGAATGAAATGAAGAGATTTAAAATAAAAAATAAAATATCAAAAAAAAATAATAATATATTTTAACTTTAGCTTTAGAATCAGAATAGAGAACAAGAAACAACAAAAAATATATACCGGCACTGGAGTTAAGTTTTCATAGACATATTTTATACAAATACAATTTTCATAATGTCTATTGCCTTCTGGTACATACATACTTTACTTATGATGAAGTTGGATTGGAGTTAAAACAGTGATTCGCCAGTTTTTTCCTTTTTATTATTATTATTTTTTATTTTTCATCATCATCATCATCATAGAAAATTAAATTACCATTTAAAAATATCCTTGTGTTTTACATATATATATATTTACAGAGATGAATGTTGATTTGGAGTTCTTTTTTAGATGCATACAACTACAACAATACTCGGAATCAATTCAATTTATATTCCTAAGGAATAAAAAAAAGACGAATCTCCATCTACACCCTCAGGAAATAATATTATGGAAGTCAAGTCAGTCGTCATTACATTCATAAAAATAAATATATATGAGTCCAATAGTAATAAAAGTATAGACGAATAGGAACGAAAGGCTCTGGTTATTATTGTTCTTAATTTACTTTTATTATACCTCATTCCAAAATATATGTTATATATGTAATAATAATAATAATCATAATAATAATCCTCCATCCACCTCTGCATTCCTTTCCCTTTATATTCTGTATACTTCGAATTTTCGACTAACATTTTACTTTTGCTTCGTGTGAATAATCTACAAAGCTACACTCGTTTTATAATAGCAGTTTCTCAGTCCCAGCATAATACAATATAAAACTACAAGAAACAAGACTAAGGATTCACATATTGCACTAATGTGTTTTGTAGATTAAAACCATTAAAAAATATATGGAATAACTGTAAAGTACATACTACTATTGTAGTATCACTAGCATAGCATTTAATTTTGAATAGAAAATTTTTATTCTAGAATTAGGTTTTGGAAACCCTATGAAATGAAATCTAGCAATGTTTCCTCTGTTATCGCTATCCTAAACTTCTAATTCCAATCATTGTTCTGCTTCCCTTAAAAATGCATACATTTCAATTTTCAATGCATCACTTTGATTCATCAATCGTTTAATTCCTCGGCTTTCATTTCTTTGGTTATTCTTGGACTTTTACGCCTTTCACTTGCTCGATTACGTAAAATCTCGAAGCTGATTGAATCAGTTGAAACATCTATATTATTGCTCATTTAGATTAGGACATCGAATTGACGAGATGACAATTGCAATTTGCAATTGCAGAATTTTCACTTTCCAGATTCCAGAATACTTGACTGGACAAGGTACATACAGATACAACTACAACCCCACGCATCGGAGAAAATATCAAGCAACACGAGATCATCTTCATCGCTGACCGGCTATAAAGAAAAGACCTACAAAAAAATAGACGCTAAGTTACGTCAAAATTTCATTATAAATTTTTTTTACACTGCATGCAAGAAAGATTTCAAGGCTAAATCAGCTGCTATTTTAATCTAAAACATGTTGAATTCTCAAGAAAAATACTAAATATTTAAATAGTTAATTGAATTAAAAATTGAAGTTTAAGTTTGCATGAAAAATATAATTTTTAGGCGAAGTTTTTGATGATAATTCATTTCTTTACAAAAAAATTAGTTCGACAAACAGTTCTAATTCCTAATACACATTCCAATACATTTTCATTTCTTTGTAAGTGTGCTATTGTCCTAAAGTATAAATATCCGTCTTTATTAAAATTACACCAAGCATTCTTTACATTGTCAACAATGAGGAGAAAGCGAGGAGTGAAAGCATCAAAAACTGCAGCAGTAGCTGTAGAGCAAGATAATTCCGAAACCGAAGATGCAAATGCAGAAGCAACGACTTCGAAAACTAATGATAACGATAACAATAAGAATTCCAAATCTGATTCCAAATCCAAACGACCCAAGAAATCTCCAATTCGTCCATTATTTCCAGAACCAAACACAACTATTGTTCCAGAGTCCTATAACCGATTAACCCGTGATTTCTTTAACCAAGAAAGTATACCATTGAGCAGAGCATTGTTAGGAAAAGTAATTGTACGGAGATTATCCGATGGACAAATTTTACGTGGAACAATTACAGAAACAGAAGCATATCCAGGATCTGATGAAGCAGATAAAATTGGATGTCATTGTTTTATTACTAAACAAACCGAAAAAAATATTGGGATTTTTAGTATTCCTGGAACTACATGGGTATATATGACTTATGGAGTTTTTAATATGTTGAATATTTCTGCTCAAGGTAAACAAAAAATAAGACAATAAGCAATAAAAAAATGCAAAATTTAAATTATATAAAAATATGTACATATATATTTAATTTGATGTCAATTTAAACAAACTCCACCGGATGTCTATAATATTATTTGCTTTGTCGGGTGGAGATTGATTAATACATTAAATTCCTCAACCACAAAACAAATCTATGTAACCTTATTTAATTGAGAACTTCTCTTTTGAATATAATTATATTAAATAATTTATTTCCCGACAGTCGAGAGCGACAAGTGTCGGTTATTTTCTTTTTAATTAATTTTAATTATAAATTTCCTTCAAAATTAATTCATAGGAGACGGATCTGCGGCATTGATTCGGGCAATTGAACCAAAGGAAGACTATGAAATTATGCACCAACTTAGACATCAAAAGAAACAAAAAACTAATGGACAACCTCCACCACCAACCCCAACTAATACAAAACGTCTTAAGCTCTACGAACTTGGAAATGGACCTGGAAAACTATGTAAAGTTCTCAACATTGAGAAAAGTACTTGTGATCAATTGGATTTAGCTACAACTAATCTTCTTTGGATTGAACCAAACGATGATCCCCAATATCAAGAAGGAAATTTTACAATTGTTGAAGCAACGCGTATTGGTATTGATAGAGCACCCGAAAGTAGTAGAAAGGATTTATATAGATTTTATATTCAGGATAACTATTCAGTGAGTACAGCAAAACCTTCACTTATCAAAGCTAAAATTAAGGAAAGTAGTAACTAATTTAGTAGAATAAGGCACATATCCAACTTCTCCTCTCTTAAATTAAATCGTATAAATGTAACAGCTTCAGAAAGACAATGTAATTGGAAGTAGTAAGTAATTAATTAATTTTGGAATAAAACCATTTTGAACACTTCAAATTTACATGGACTCCAAAGTAACACTCATTGTCCATTTGTACTCATAAACGTTACTGATCTCATTGACATTGGAAACTGAAGCTCGTCTTTCACAAAATGGAATAATCATTTCAGTAGACAGTACAGCACAATCGCAGGCATCAATTACATCCTTCATTGCTTTATGTACGGAATGTGCTCGAATTTTCCATTCAAGATAAGCCAAGGGGTTCTATTAAAAAAATAGTGAATTAGCTGTTTGTAATTTTGGATTGCTTCTTTTGGTGAGAAGTGAGAACTTACATTTTTAGCAGTTGGAGGAGTAATTTTAACACGGAATACGAATTTGGTTGCTTCCTCTTCTTTTGCTAATAAAGTAATCCAAACGCAGAGAGCTGTGTTACCTTCAGACGGAATCCGATGAAGTAAGAATGTTTGGCCATGGATTTGGAACATAAATACTGGCCATTTTACTGAAAATAAATTCAATGTAAATCATAAAACAAATTATTCTAGAAATTGTATTTTTAGCTAGTCCGATCGTACCTGGTAAGGCATTCGAAATATTAACTCGGCGAAATTCAGTCTCGTCCAAATTCTTGCACCCAAGTCCATGATCTCGGGTTAAATGCTGTAAAAATGAAGTGTAGGATATCTCCTTTCCTTTACAATGTACACCTTGAGTTTCAAAGCATTTTACTGGTCTAGAAAGGGAGTATATGGTAATATCAATAATACTATTTCTTACAATTACACAATCATTCAAAGCTAGATTGTTCAGATTTACCGATAATCGCAAACTCCCATATGTTGAGCTAATTTGTCCACTTGAATCTTTACATTGCAATTATCATATCTACAATTAATGTCAACAACTGCAAGAATCCCTTCAATGGCATAGTTCCGGCTGTTACTGAACGGAGCATTACAAAGTCCACATTTCTTTACCTTCGGTCGGCACAAACTGGAAGAAAAACATTTAATTAGACCACAAGTCATAAGAAAAACCTGCTTCCTAGCTTTACCTGCACACAATGTGACCTGCTGTACAATTCATGACAGGAGGTATTACTGTTTCCAAACAAATTGGACATTCCAAACTCTTCAAAAATGTACTTGTGTGACCCGGTTGGATTACTAAACTTTCATCCGACGAGTTACTTCGAATGCTGCTTGAACGCTTATTCTTACCAATCCCACTAGATACAAAAACAAAGGTTGACAAGTTGACATATTTAGTACTTTATTACAATCTATCTATATGTTCAAATATAGTTTTAACAAACCTTTTAGGTGGGGAACTCGTAGGGTCAATTTGAACAGTAACTTCTGGTTCAAAATCCATTTCGTCGTCAATATTGTCCATCTGAAATAAAAAACAATGAAATTAAATTAGAGAGATTCAAAATTCAACGACTATTGACAGCGACTAGTTAATTTGCAAGTTAATTAGGTAACCAATGAGTGATGCGGATGCAATGATTTCTGTCATTGCCATATACCTTATCTACTCAAACTTCAAACAATCGTCCAAACCCATCGTTGTACATATTACATATATCAGTCAGTAAGTTCATATTTTATGCAGTATAAATTTAGATTTTTTTATGCCTACCAACCAAAACCAAACAATGCTAAATTACAATGAATATCACAAGCTTTACACACTGACAACCAACTTCAAGATCAAATCAACTTCAAAATAGAATGGAAAACAATAGTTAATTAAATACGTTATAATACCACTTTAGTACGAACGCAATAACTTCATTCGAGAAACTGAGGATCAGAGGAACAATCTTTTAATGTCAAGCCCAGATCTACAAGGCACGGCTCACGATACGTAATACATAGATCAACAAGATGCTGCTGTGCTATTGCATTTATTGCAATTTGTTTCCCAAACGTATACTTCATTTACTCAAACTAAACACCAATTTCGTTATAGTTTGATTACTAAAATGGAAAGCATTAATCATTTATGAGTTAATGCTATATTTATTTTTGTCTTCTCGTTCTATGACTATGACTTACCTTGAAGGAGCATAGATGATAGATAGATGATAAAACTGAACTGACCTTTAACTCCTTGTCTTTTCTATTGCAATTGCTCTGTCTAACTCTATTTAACTTTGACGCACACAAAAAAAGTCCAAATCCAATTCCAATCCACCCCAAAAAGTCAACCGATAATAGTGGTATCGCCACAACTCTTTTGCGTTTAGCCTAAGCCTAAAAGAATAGAAACGATATGGATGATTGTAAATAAATAGATATAAAAATAGAAACAAAGACAAATAAGATAATGTGAACTTACTGGACCCAATGCAGAGAGAATTGGATTGCAATTGCTACTGGTGATATTAGATCCTTTTCTTATCTTTTCTTAATTTCTTATCTTCATTTACCCTTTGTACCTTCTTTACCCTGAATTGAATCCAAAAAGATAAGAAAACCTGAAAAATCCCATCCAACCAACCAAAACCCAACAAACGAACAGAAATAAACTAAATGCGGATAAATCCAGCTGGCGTCTCTTGCCGCTTCAACCCTTGGGAATGTAAAAACAAAGCATAGTGAAGTTGCATTAACGGGTGCAGAGATGCAACGCTACTCCTGGTAAGAATAGATTCATGACATTCGAGAACCGTGACCGTGAATACAGTCGTGTTGCATGAAAACAGCATGAACGAAAAGAGCATACATGAAAACGGCATATTGAAATGAGCAGGGCTGAAAACATCATGGATGAAATGAGCATACGGAAAAAATCCCGGTACAAGTAAACGGAATTATATTTTGTACTCCAAACTTGTAAATGGAGATAAATATTCTTCAATATTTCATGTACACTTACTTTTTAACAAATTATGACGAGACTCGTAAGTCTTGAAAAAAGAAAGGATTTTTTCGTATGCTCATTTCATCCATGCCCTTTTCAGCTATGCTTTTTTCAATATACTATTAATGGTTTAGTCTTTTTGGGACAATTCCCACTCAAGCTAACGCTATTGTTTAAAATGGCTAATCCTTTACTTTTTTCCTTTTCGGTCTAAGGTAAATTATAAATAGACTTTTCTTGGAAGGACAGATATTATAGCTTTAGTCCGAATGGGAAATCCGAAAGTTTTTTAACCCAAACGGATTATAATTTTATGCTCAACGGGAATTTAGCGTTAGTTTGAATGCCATTATTTCCAGTGGGAAATTACCCTATTAATTCCAAAATTTCGGGTAATCAATGTACGGACTAATTAAAATTCCAAGCTTAAATATAAAATTAATCAACATGGTAGAATTTTACTTTTCGAAGGAAGTAGCAACATTAACTGAAAAGTGGCTTGTGTCGAATTTCAAAGGTCAAAGAGGCAGTAGCTTCATCTTGAATTAGATCCATTCATATAAGTTGACCGTCACACGGAACTGAACAACGGTGCGCGGCGAGTAATGATTCCGGTAGTCGGAAAATGCGAGAGTAACCCTGACTGACACAGAATGGTTCAATGGACAATGAAGCAAGTGCTCCCTCATAATGAATAAGTTACATCTATGTTTCATTCCCTTGTCTTGCTTTGTAGTGAACAAGTGAATGTAATGTAATCGTAATGTATCATTGGGTGATGTGATTAAAAAGTAGTAAATACTTAAAAGTAGTAGGTCGAAGCAAGTAGTACTTACTTCGAAGTAAAGTCTGAAGTACGAAGTATTTTCAAAAA
>JAQGCY010000546.1:0-16419 GCA_034700645.1 Xenylla mediterranea | reverse complement strand
AAAGTGAGCACTTGAATAAAAGAGGTATATTTATGCAAAAATGAGACGTTTTCTTACCCACTAAAAAATATTCCCTTATTTCACTGCTCTCTCCCGAATAAATTTTTTGGAGAGGTCCATCATGTCCATGGCCATGGCCAAATGGAAGCAATGGAGTACATGTGGGTCTGCTCCGCTCATGGAGAAAAAAATGCAGATAGACGTACACTGACTACACATTCCAATTTTCCATTCCAAGTCGATCTTCATGAGTCATTACTCATTCACATAATTATACCAATTCCAACATGAAAATTGTTACATATTTCCTAAAGTGGATTTAAGAGAGCATAAGCTTAAGCATGGACTGTGCATTCTAAATCTAACTAATTCTAAAGGATAAGGAACATTTTTACAGAAGCAAGCTAATTAATTCCATATGCTGAATAATGCTCGAGTCGAGAATGAATCTTCTTGTTCTTATTCTTTTCTTATATTCAATTCATTCCTTATGTTGTGTTATTTTATGTTTTTCAATAGATTTTTCCTAATATGTTATTACCATACTTCTTATTTTTTTTTCTGACTAGGTAATCATTATTTTCCATTAAATTCAACAATTCAAGGCAGGCATAGCATAACCAAAACCACAGTCCAAAATGTATTTTGTAAAGTGTGGAATAGTATATTGAGCATTAAATTTAAACCACATTGAGTAGAAGTAATGGAACAGTGACCTAATCTAATGCAATCCTTCACTGGAAAACCCCCAAAAAAATAATAAGAAAGAATAAGAAAACGGAAGTGTCTGAAACATGTACTTGTTGTACACAAGGAGATAATAATAAATGGTCAAGTCAAGTCAATTATTGTCTTGTGGATCCGGATAAACCCATGAAAATTAATCATGAATCATGATGAATGAGTTCAAGTCACATTTGATTTAAAGTGACATTGATGGACTGGTATGGTATAAAAAAAAACTAGTGATGAAGATGATGACAACTGTATTACCAGTGTACCACCGCTTCCTTCTAAGAAAATTGAATATTTACCAAGTGCTTCTCTACAAGGAAAAGTGTAGAAAAAAAAAGGAGAAAATTTTGCTTCTTTGGTAGCATATCGCTGTTATGTTGTACTAAAGCGCTAGAGACGTATAATCATCTTTTCAAAATTTTGTTTCGCTTGTCAATCTGGAAATGGAAATAATATATAAAAAATTAACTTGTATTTGTGTGTAGTGTATACTACAATGCTAGACTCGAATTTGTTATACATAGTCACTATAGTCCTACAAGAAAATGTTTAAAAAAAATAAGAAAATCATGCTCTCTATAATTATACAAAGCGTAGCAAAAGCAAAAGGCAATTCTTAGATAGACAAGACTAGTTAGTTTCTGTGTCTGCTGACGTATATACAAATGTTTTGTTGGTTTTTAAAAATGTATGTTGATGTTGAATAATTTGATTAGATTTAAAAATGATAAATCAAAACTGATAAACAAAACAGAGCGAATAGACCTTGCAGCAAACCTTCTATGCTCTTGATATTTTGCAGTAAATATTTCTTTTCCAGCTTTCATGTTCGGCATCCGGGTATCATTTCGATCCATACAAAGCTTGACCAAAATTTGCTTAAAAATGAGAATACAAAGCCAAACCCAATACAATGCAATATTTCAAAACATCTTATTATTGTTTTCGTTATTATTAAAACAATATAGAACAACGAGTGCAATGATTTTTAAAACGATTCACTCGACTGAAAGTCAAGTCAGTCGGGTTTCTTTTATCTTAAAAGAAAAAAAACGATAGATTTTTTAAATGGTCATTATTGTATTGAATTATTATTTTCCTCCTTCTTTTCTTTTTCTACCTTTTTTTGCCATACCGATACCGTCGTCCGTGCGTCCAATTTTTTTTGGGGATCCTTCAAGACGAAAAATAATTGGCCATTTGCTATTACTATTGCTATATACAATTCCTTCAGTGTACCTTATTTAAGAAAAAACTTAACTTTAATTGGTAAAGATAGCCAAAGCAAAGAATCAAGCCATTCATCGCAACAAAAGGAAAAAGTAATAAAATCGCCGATGGGAATGACTTAGCAATAGCAAAGAAACAAAAATTATAATTTAACAGTAGAGTACGAGTGACTACAGGAAGATAAAAATTTGTGAAAAAGGAGCAAAACAGTAATTTTTTATTTCTTTTACTTATTCCAAAAATAAACGAACAGCGAATAGCACAAGACACACACGGTACATATAAAAATAAAATAAAACTTAAAGACCCAATTTCTAAATTTTTCTTTTTTTGAGGAAAGAATAAAAACGTCAATAATAATAACAATAATCAAGAAGTTTTTAGGTGACTTTGACTTCCTTTTATTTCAAGGAATAGAGAATATAGAGGCAAAAAGGCTCAAATTCAAGCGTCTTTTCGCATTGAATGATCCAAAAAATGGATAGTTTGGTTTTGGTCTTGGTGCTTTACTCGATTGCTATTGCTTTTGGGGTCAATATTTTCTAGGTTTTAAGTTTAGTAATTATAAAGTAAAAGGAAAACAAAAATATATACCAAAGCATCGTTATTAACTGAGTTACCTAATTTTCATGTAGGATACGAAACGAAGTATCCGCATTGTATCCGATAATCATGGCCATGGCGCCGTAGAAAGAAAAAAAATATTCGGAACTTGACTCTAGGTATGTTCCGAACTCTGTAATTTTATCTTCCTCTTAGGCAAGAGGCAACAAACGATTTTTATTGGGATATTTGGTAGAACCAGAACTCGGCTAAGGCTATGGCTATGGACTATGAGATATGATAACTGTTTGTAATGATGCCAAGAAATTTGAATCTTCCTTATCTCTTCTTCCACTGTCGAGTTTTTATGGATCCCTAAAATAAACAGAAAGAAAATATATATAAAACGATGAAGAGCCAATTAGGAGTAATCTGAGTCGAAAGCCAATTACCATGAATGCTATATTTTCTATTTAAACAAGCAAACTTGTCGCCTTCTTCTTCTTCTTGGATTCTAGAAAGGGTGTGAAACTAGAGTAAAAGTTTTAAGAGTTAAAACTCATTATCTCTCCATTTTGCAATCATTTATTCTTCCACGTTCCTCTTCATTAACTCGGTGACAAATTTCATGTCTTTTTCTACACCATGAAGAAAAAAAATCTAAAGGAGGAAGGGTAAAACATGAAGAAAAAAGAAAATGCAATGCTTATCCAGAAAAGCCTTTATGCCTTTTCCCTTGGTTGGTTGGTTGAGGTTTAAACTGTTATTTTAACCCGATTTCATGCCAAGTTAACACGGGTAAATTGAAAGTATTTATACAAAACAAACAAGGCATTTTTTGTAATAAGAACCAGATGCACTAAAAAAAAATACCCGAATTTTCTAAAATGATATTATTACTTATGTTTGGGAGGAGGGTGACACTTTTTTTTTCTTTTAAATGAATGATTATTATTTTCTGTTTTATTAGGTTTGACTTCTTACATTTCTCTATGACTGTAGGGTTAGTTAAATTCTTAAATTCTTGAAAAGAAGGATCTTTAAATATTCAAGATTAGCTTCTAGAAGAGGTAACACTTGCATATCCGATTTGTCCAGACTAGACTCGACTCAGAGATTGTACGTTTATAAATTTTTAAAAAATGGATAAGAAATCTAGTAATATTGGTTTTACAATAGATAATTTATTAAATAAGCATGCTCACGGTGGAGTTTGTGAAAGTATAAATTTATCAAGGGATAGTGAAAGTTGTTACGCTGGGAAAATGTGTCAAAAAAGTGAGCTTCACCTAACTAGGATGGATGATGCAGATTCAACAATAATTGATGAAAGTAATTCGGCTGGAGAAGAAGATAATATGGGAGATGGTAAAACTCGATTTATTTTTAAATTTAGTTTGGTAAAACATCATAAGAACTAATTTTATGCAATAAGAAAATATTTTAAAGCAAATGCTACACTTCAGCATTTTATAGCATCGACGGAGTTTGAATTTTTTTAAAGGTAAAACTCCGATTGTGTAATCTTAACAAAATTTATATACTTTTGCACTCAATCTGTCACCAGTTTGTCTCCTTTGAATGGTTGAAAGTTGTTTAGGTCTTATTTAAATTTAAGATATTCAGAGAACCAAAAAAATTACTGCAGGATTAATTACTAATTAATATACCATTTACATGCACACAACAAAGAATTAATTATCGGTACGCCTACGATGAGTTCTGCAGATTTGATATGCAATGAAACGCATGCATGGACATGGACATTGGATTGCGTTGCGTTCTGTTGTGTTTTTTTTTATTAATTTTGGCAGTGATTATGTGGTTGGAAGCAACTTGCAAAATGAATTGTTATAATTTGAACTCTCGTAATGAACATAATAAACGTGTCAAAAGTAAGGTGATGAAGGGGTAATTATCTCCTCCTCCGCTCATACAAACCAATTAATTAATAAAAACCAACCCAAAGCAATATATCATTATCATTTTCCATTTTTGCACACAAACAAACAAGGTTAATTAGATTGTTGTAAAACGAGCTAGCCCAGGCCACTGCAATGCCTTATGAATTAATTATTTTAGCAGTTTGCATGAGATTTAAGCATCGAAACACAAAAATACTTCTAATTCGGACCAAGCCAACCCAACTAGTCACTTCAGTTAAGCATAAAGTTTCAACATTTGAGAGTAAATGAATAAACGGCGATCAAATGAAGTTGTTTCTGTTTCTCCGTTTTAACCGAATACATGTCATTTTGAATGTAATTTACTTTAATATATTGTAATTGGTTTAGAATTGAGTCTTTAGAACTTTTGCCAAAAAAAATTTTATAATAAAAATTTATATTCATTCATTTTTATTTTGCAGATGCTGATTGCAATAGTCTCAGTAATAACAAAGATGAGCGTAAGAAAAGACCAAGAACTGCCTTTACTTCAGCTCAAGTTAAAGCTCTAGAATCGGAATTTGAAAGAAATAAATATTTGTCAGTAGCTAAAAGATCTCAATTGGCTAAAACTTTAAAACTAACAGAAACTCAAGTAAGTTTTGTTTTAAATGTTTCATTTCAAAAACTACTTTTACAATTTGTCAAGTCTAAATTAGCTGTGAATGAACGTTAAGTGGGATAATGATAAATAAACAATAAACATGATGCCAAAAAACTTTTATCGTTTTCAGATAAAAATATGGTTTCAAAATCGTCGTACAAAATGGAAACGTAAATATACGAGTGAGTTAGAACTAGCTGCACAACAATATTATTCTGCAATGGGCCTTGCATCCCCACGACCCATGGTCCTTGGAGATAGATTATGGTTATTTCCAAATTCTTCACCATATTTGCCAAGCCCAACGAATCCAAATGTGGGAGGATTAGGAATGCCGCTGCAGCAGCAGCATCCGCCGCCACCATCAGCTCAAACAGGATTATTTCCTCACCAAGCACACTTTTTTAATTGTGGTGGAATTGGAAATCATGTTCCTATCAATCATTCAAATATGTCGAGAGAAAGCTCACCAAATCGAACAATTAACAGTTGAAGCTTCTCAAATCGACAAATCAAATTGTAACAATAATGATCAGTATTTATTTAAACAATCTAAAAGTATTTTACTACTTGGTAGTCAACTAGAAAATTCTACTTTTGACAACTTTAGTCTAATTATTATTATATACAATAACAATCAAATGCGTTCATTTTAATGAAAAAGAGTAGACTTATAATTATAATTATTAATATTAATCCGACTTTTCCTTTTTGGGATTTTTTTTAGTCTGTCAGTTTTGTAATTTTTAAATTGTAGTTCCAATATATTTCGTATTCGTATTTCCGAGATCCATTTGTATTATTGTAATTTTAATTTAATTTAACAAGCTTTAATTCAACGTTTTTTTTGTTTGGAACTTGTAAGTGTTTAAGTTAAAAACAATCTAAACATTACATAATTCTAGAGTTTCAAGTATTTACAATACAAAGTCATAATTCATAATATTTGTTTTTTGTTTTTCTTTGGTCATTTCTAAAATCTAATATCTCAGTCCATATTTACGAATTTTGATGTATCTTAATAATTAACAATAGAAATAGAAAAAATGTTGCATATAATAATTATAAATAAATCGATTGAATAATGAATATTGAATATTACAAATACACTGCCCATACTGAAAGAGAAATCAAAATATAATCAAACTATGAAGTCATAATTTTTAATGAATGAATGAATCAAAATCGGCAGTATAAAGTATATTTCAATGTATAACAATTATACATCCACAAGTTTGTTAACAAGTTAACTCAGTCTAATAATGTTTTTCATATTAAAATTTCTTCAAATAAAAAAAGAGTGCTTAATTTTTTAACTATTAAATTAGCTTTTAGCTATCTACTAAATGCATATTATATTGCGTACTGTATTATTATGATTATTAGTATCATTGTTGTCATTAATTGTAAAAAATCTTCTAACATAGCGGATAATTACTAAATATTTTATTTTGGATACAATGATTCAAGTTTTGGTTTAGAAAAATACTGATTTCTTCTTGCTTTCCGTTCAAATTTCTCTGAGCTAATCATAATCTGATTCTGAACTATTCTATCTAAGCGTAAACGGTTTTTTAAACGAGTATTTTGTAATTATTATTATTTCTCATTTTTGTTTTGGATAGACAAGCTAAAAAACATTAACATGTCTTCTTAAGAAGTACTATTGCTAATTTTTTGTTGAATTGTTTAATAGAACTAATGTAACTAACTCTCACCGGCTCCCAACATTACTTCCTGTAGGCCCTGCGGATTGTGGACCAGTAATTCTAATAGCTTGTGGAGATGAATTAGGTCCAGAAACAACTGGATTCCCAATTCCAAGTAAATTAAGTAATTGTTGCTGGGATTGTGATTGTTGTTGTTGTTGGGATTGAACCATTGGTGTCGTTGAACCTGACGAAGGTGGTGGAGCAGGTGCAATTTGTCTAAATTGCGGCCTTGTTAATGCTTGCCTTAAATTAGGATTTGAATTCTGTGGACCTTGAGTGAGCGTAGCTGCAAGTACAGGATGATCTAGTACAACATTTGGTGTAGCAGTTGCAATAGGATTTAGTCGACTTCCTCCAGGTCTTTGATGAGTTGGTGGTTGTGAACTAGGTTGGGCTGACATGAGTCTTTCTAGTAAATTACTGCCAACAAGGGTTGCATTAGTTGATGAGTCTGCTGATGGTGTTCCAGCAAGGAGAGCATTTAGCCTGGGTGTTGTTGTGTATGCGATACTTGATGTGGTTACATTTGGTGAGACTGGAGACAAAATGGATGTTATGGATGGACTTTGAGGTGAATTTAGTGGTGATGCTCCGTGATGTAAACTTATAGGTACATTAATATTTGATGGTGATTGTTGTACAATCATTGGAGGTGAGCCCAGGAGTTCTTGGAGAGTTATGATTGAGGATGAGCTTTTTGTTGGAGATGTTGTCGATGAGGCTGGTGGAGTTGTTTGGTTATGGTGTGCATTTACTAAAGAATTTTCCAACTTTTGTCCTAAGTCTGGACCGATAGCATCCGAAAGTGCATTAAATATTGACTCATCGAAATTGACATTTACTCCGCCATTTGTGGTATGCTCATAAACTTGTCCGTTGGTTGTTGCTCGATTTCCTGAAGCTGTTTGCGGATGATGCTGTTGAGGTTGAGTGTGATGTGATGGTCCACTTAGATTTAAATTCACGTTAAGATTCAAATCAATTGATGTTCCTGTTGGGGTTGTCCTTGATGTATAAGTTTGCTGAGTTCTAGGCCCGATTCCACTGCTCAAAAGGGCATTTAGGTCCGGAACTTGGATTTCTTGTAAGTCTGGTGGTTGAGACCTTAGTGCTGCATGCGTCCGTTGGGTTCCTATTGTAGCATTAGTTGTTAGAGTAGGATTGCTATTTTGATTTGAAATTAGAATACCTGTAGACACAGAGTTCATATTTACAAGTTGTGCTGTTTGAGGTTGGCTCATAATCGATACTGGATTGGATCGAGCTAGAATTTGTTGAGGTTGGAGTGTTACAGTATTAGTATTGTTGGAAAGTCTTAGAATATTAACAGCATTACCAACTCCAACTGTTCCACTATTAGTAGGTACCATTGTTATTTGATTATTCGAACTTGAGTTTACAAGGGCTGTCGATGTGATGTAATTTTGTGTTACGTTAGCTCCACTTGATGCAAGAAGACTTTCCAAGTTAATTGTATTTAGATTAACACTTAGACCAGGTGTATTGTGATGACTAGGGACTGTACCAGTTCCAATTTGGTTCTGTCCATTTGTCCCAGCTGTTGAAGAAAGCATGATCATGATTGGTGAAGAATTAGGATGATGTTGGTTACCTTGATGTTGTTGTTGTTGATGGGCTTGTACAACTTGGGAATGAGTAATTTGATGACCCTCATTTTGTATAGCTAGAACTTGATTCATATTAAGTTGATTTGATGAAACAATTGGGTTTTGGGGTTGAGGTTGAATTGCTACAGTAATTGGTTTAGGCCCAGTGTTCCCAGTTAGTCCAGCCACAAGGAGAGTTGCAAGAGCTTGTTGTTTCATTCTTATCCCTTGAGATTGAGGTTGGACCATTTGATGTTGGGATGTAATAATCTGTGGTGATTGTTGCTGAACTGATACAGATACTGGGACAGGTGGACGGGTCATCGGCTGTTGAGATGTTTGATAGATTTGGGGTCGAGTTAGCACTTGTTGCCTCTGGTGTTGTTGTTGGTGATGAATAACTCGAGTAGAGTTAAGACTCAGGTTCAAGTTAACATTTGTACCATTCACAACCGTAGACTGTTGGGTTTGTTGTTGGGGGATTCTGGAAACCGGAGCTACATGAACTGCTGCAGATACAGAAGTTGGGATTGAGATTGAAACAGGACAAGAACCTTGAGCAAGGGATGTTGGAATTTGTATTGGTTGAGGACGGGGTTGAGGATGTACAATTTGAACTGGAGGTTGGGACTGTGATGGAGAAGATGAAGCTGTGGTTGGGATTGTAATTGTTGGGGCTATAGAGACTGTAGAAATTGTTGGTGTACCACTTGTACTACTAGATATTGAAATTGAGATCTGTTGTTTATTATTTTGATTTTGAACATTTGAATTTGTAAGTGGAGGGGGCTGAGGTTGTTGTTGGGATTGGATGTGTTGTTGTGTTGGTCCTGATGAAGTTTGGATTTGATTATTTGGAGTTGCAGAATTGTTATTATTATTCCCATTAACAATTTGTTGCTTGTAACTACTGGTATAAATCGTATGGGGAACAGCCTGACCTTGTTTTTGATATGTGATTTTACATGGTCTCCGTCCATCCTCAGTAAATATGTCTGTAAATTGTTTAATGTAAAGGGACACACTATCAATTGAGCCTAAATCAAATTGACATTTCGAACCGTTGGCTGTCGAAGTGGGTGGATCAAGGGCAACAGGTTTCATTGTGATTGGGCTACGAAGTGATAAGAAATTTGGATTAAGTCCTCCTCCTTGATTTTCCTGTTGTTGAGTTTGATTATCCAAGAAAGCCTCTTGTTCTAATTCACCAAAATAAGATTCTGCATGACTCCTTTGATAAATTGTTAGTTTAGTCCTGTGTGGTCGTTTCCTTCGTTCAGTCTCAAATAAATATTCTTCAGTTTTAATGATCACGTTATCAGGGAAAATTTGTCGGAAGGTTGAAGGTCCTGGGGGTTCAGAAATTCTTCTGAACATGGAATCATGGCTCGTATTGGGTATATGATTTGGTGGATATTCTTGATAAACCTTAAAAACAAAATCAAAATATTAGCAACCACAATACAAATACATCGAATAAAAGTTCAATCAAAATCAAATCAATCGTTACCAATTGTGGCAATCTAAGAGCATCCTCCTTCTTGGTCTTCCGTAAATTAGCTTTCTTTTGTAGAAATTTATATAGGGAATTAAATGGGAATTGTAGAGCTGCCAAATTCTTTTGTTCATAAATTTGAGCATTTGGAGTAGTTGTTGATTCTGAAATTTCTTCTTCATCATCTTCAGAATCAATTTGAATTGGAACGCTGGGCTTAAAAACTTTCTTCTTGAGATCCAAGTCAAACTTTTCTGATGCTTTTTTCAGTTCTTTTGTATTCCATTTAAATCGTTCAAATTGTACACGATTTGCAATGAGTCCAACTTGTTTTGAGGGTTCTAAGCATAGTCCTGGTGCAATTGATTTGACTAATTGCTTTTCCAATTCATTAATTTGATCTAAAGTTAGCTCATCTCCGTCTGACTCTTCATCGTAAGGTGTGGATCCTGGTGGAACTTGTCTTGAATTACTAAATGGATAATCTAAATCCCATTTTTTCCTTTTTGTTGGAGATACAGAGAAATCATAGTCTATACTCCTTGCCTTTAGTAATTTTGTATATAATTTTTTATCTTCATAGCTTTTCTCTATTAGTTTCTCAAAGTCATAGTAAATTGTTTGATTTGTTGGACGTAAAACAACTCTCCTTACAACGGGTTCTGAACTTGGTGAATTTGAGAATCTTCTATAATCTCTCACTTCACAAACAACACAGTTTCTATATCTCATTAAATCAATTCCATTTTCAGACTCTAATTTATGGAGCAATTGTATTGGTACAGTTTCACTATTGATGGAATCCAAGAGATAAGATTCGGAATAAGAAATAATATGGGACTCATCATATAATCTTGCTTCTTCCAAGTCATTTTCAGGGATAAAAAATTGAAATGTATAACCGTTCCTACCGGTTTCCGGATATAAATTAAGTATCAACATTGCTTTGTCATTTCTTCTATAACGTGTACCCTTAACATCATAGATATATTCCGAATCCTCTGTTTCAACTTCTTCAATTGAATTATTAGGTTCTGGATCTGGTTTACGTTTACGTGAATTATCTCGCCGATGGTCACCGGGTGGCTCATCATCTTCACCAGAATTATGACGTCTTTCATCACCAGCGGCTGTTAGGACATCAGGATTTGAATTTTGAATACCAGATTGATCATATTCAGTATCAGTTTCTACAAGGTCATTTTTAGGAGCTGGTGGTTTGACGTTGTTGTTTAAGTAGGATGGTATGCTAAGTTCCATAGTCGAAGTAGGGGTAGTATTATTATTATTATTTTGAGTAGTTCCACGAAGTAGAGCTTCTTTAATTCTAGGACATGAGTCTGGGACGGAGGGTGTGGGATAATGGACAACTCCTTGACGGGGTGAGAGTCTTCCAATTCCAATGTTACTGGCTTCAGTTCCCGGGTGGGGGTGAGGTATATGCCAATGCAAAATCTGCATTTGGAACACTGGATGAAAATAATAGACAAAAAGCAAATTAGTTATGAATTTACTCTATGAATCGAGATAAGTTATAGCATACCCTTGAAGTAATTAAACTTCGATCAGAAATCCGGGTGAAGATATACTCATCGTAAACCAAAAAAAGACTTGTTGAGTATGGAAGTAAAAGGTCAACTGGACAGATCCCACACAAGCTGTGTATGTGGACAGGAAGAAACAACTCTCGATTACACCTTGTTTGAAGATAATTTCATTCTTAGGGGATCAATCTACAAGGTTTAACGTATAAAATTGAACCATTTGGATAAAAACGTCCAAATCTGTAGGTTTATCTACTTACAATTTGTTTTAAATCCTAGAAATTTGGCGTTCCAAACCAAGCAACGGGGTCACCTTGAACAATTACTATTACTAATCAAAGTTGGACACATTTTCCAAGGGTATTTTTGCTAGAATATAAAGAGAAAGTGTATGAAAAACCAGGACAATGATTTCTAACTGAAATTAACGCATTTCTTACCTATAATTCAATCACCTCCAACAGTTGTATGCTGTATATGTCAATTAATGTCTTAAATTAAAACTGCTTGAAAACTTGAAAGCTCAACAACAACAACAACAATTAACTTTCACCATGCACATGGCTTGCCTTGCAAAATTCAGTAGTTTTATACTTTTGGTTCACAACAAACAAATTGATTATCTTTATCACTGGGACTGGGGCAAGGGTTGGCACAGGGGAATTAGAAGGTCAATCTTAGGTCAATTTATAATATTCACAAGGGTCCATCAATCATAGTCATAATTTAATTAAACACATCACAATCATATTTTTGTATGTGTGATAACAGCTGACATGACGGGAACGAGCGAGCTAAAGTTTGGCATAATAAAACATTATTGCATGGTTTTAACATCTCAACATTCACCAATATGAAAATTTGCAAAGAAAAACACATACACAAACACATAATGTAAAAATTCTGCATCATCTGCAAAATTCTATGTAAGTAATGCTTCAATGTAATGTAACTTTTTCCTCAATACGAATACAAGCATGAGGATGAGATCCGCGTTTTACTGTGTGCCATTCAATGCCTAAAAGCCAACCAGCAAACTCAAAGTGAAAGCACAAGCTAAATCTTTACATTGTTCTTGTTCATTGCATTGTAAAAATAAGTACAACAATTCAAAAATCCTAAGAATTCCCGGTAGTAAGGCACTGCACAAGCACAGGCCCAAGCCAAAGCGTCCTTTTCTCCAAAAAACCACTCTTATCCATCTATAAATCTAAAATTAATCTCCACCAATTCTTTGATTAATGGACCAGTTGATTAATTATTTACTTATTGTACAAAATTGAGAAAATTAGTATATGTATGCATGTATAATTTGATGTTTGCTATCGCAAAATAGTGCTTGTCCATGTCCTTCTCCTTGGGCTGGGCATATATGTCATGTTTATGGATTTGTTGGAGGTTGAATTTGTGTAATTTTGATAGAAAATTTGATCCTTCCATTGCCTTGGCCATTCTCATTCTGAATCTGCGGAGCTGGAACTGATTCTGAAACTTTGGATTTTCCAACGGCACTATGTAATTGCAATTGGAAATTGGGTTTACAATTACAATTTACATGTAAAAACATTTGAAATAAGTAAATACTAATAAAGCTTACCTGTTCAATTCAGTATTTTTCGAAGTGATAAGCTCAGTCATAATTTCATCAACAATTTCTTGCTTAATCTTTTCCCAGTCCATTTTTATTGGTGTAGACTTAACCATGATATAAATTAATAGTAGTAGGATCACAATGAAAATGAACTATCTAAATCATGGACAAGTTTGATTTGATTAAATTCAGAAAATAACCTCAATTCAAATCAATCAATTACATAACTGATTTTGTCCGGATCCGGACTCGTCGTTCACTTTGAATGAGCAAGTGTTAAGGTCCGAAATGGAACGGCTATAGCGATTATTTGATGAATGAAGCGTGATAAGTTGGATCGGGAATGAAATGTTTAAAGAATTTGTCTACAACGTATAGCACAATACCAGTGGTTTTGAATGCGGAGACTAGTTTTCGTTGGAATGAGCAATAATTTATTGTTAGATTTTTTGGATGTTTCGAATCTATTTAACTTAACATTCATGGTAACGTAGTTTCCAAGGTTACAGACTTTGTTGTAATTTTAGCAAATTAGATGAAATCCATTGGTGAAAATTCGTTTAATTTACTACTAGTCATTATTATTTGCTTAATTAAACTGAATACAAAGGTACATACCTTTGCACTAGCTGTTAAATCAAGGAATAGATGTAAATCTCCTTTGATACAATTTGTACTCGTAATTTACTTCAATAATTTCAATAAACCCTTTAAAGTATTTAAATTGGATTTGAAATGGCAGGAAAAGAATTAATTAATGGGGATAAAATTTTAGAACTCAACAACAACGGGTTATTGACATTGGGACGCGTAATTAAATCTGAACAATCGGAGAGAAATTTAAGATCATCGAAAAAATTGATTTCTTCTTCAAAAGTTTTGTGGGAAGGATGTCGAGAAAACAAGGAAATGAAAGCTGATAAACCAAACCAGGTAACTCAACCCAACATCACTTTTGCATTTTTCAAGCCTATATGGAACACTAATTTTGTTTACAATTAGGTTTATGATCGGAATTTCTTTATTGGACAAGATGTTCGATACGGTCTTTCTACAGCACGTGTGCTTGCTTCCCATGAACTTGTAATTGTCCAGCTTTACAATAAGGATAAACATATTCTTGAATCGCCGGTACACGTTGACGACTTAACTCCAGTAAAGGTAAGAATTTTTAAGATCCCGTACCTGAGATTCTGAATACGATTTAAATTTGCTATTTGATTAATTTTAGAAACTCTTTGTTGGAGTTCATGTGGAGTTAAATGGTTGGGTCGGAGTTATAATTAGGGTAGAAAGAAACTTGAGGGTTGCATTTAAGAAGAAAGATCTGTATAAGCCTTCCCAGTGTTTCATCAAAACAATTGAACCCCAGATATTTAGAATCAAATACCGTCAAAAAAAGCGGCCCCGAAAAAGATTGAACAGAAGTTATCCATTTAAGGACTTTAACTTTCTATCTAGAAAGAGTAGTTTTGTTCCTTTTAAAGGAAAATACATCAACTTTAATATGGGAGAAATAAAGAATCATGCAAACTGGATCGGAAGAAATCCCTTCAATTACATCTCCAGAAATGAACGGAAGAAGAGATATAAAGGTCGGGTGCTTTATTCTAAGGTAAGGTAAATTTTTTTTAGATAAAACTTTTGATATATATTATTGTTTTTAGAATCATTGTGCCATAGTCAAATGGATTACGCCAATTCCATCAGTTTCTTCCAGTGAAGAAATTCCACCAGAAAAATTAACCAAGAAGCATATTCGTCGTCTCCGATTTTTTCATATTAACCCAAGCAGATACGTTAATGCTGGAGGAATTTGTAATCTCCAGATTGCTTCTGATGCTACTACAGTCTCCCAAAAAGATTTTAGTCAACATTATTGGAATTTACTCCGAGGAAATCTTGAAGAGAGGAAAACAAAGTTGGAAGTATGTTAATGTGTTTAATGTATACTCATAAATTAAACATTTTTACAAGGTTTAAACACAAATTTCTCTCCCATTTATGTCACTAGAAAATAAGGGAAATTAAACGAAACATGAGAACAGTAGCAGTAGTGAAGTATCTTAGCTTCCATATGTATAGCATTCAAATTTCTGAGGTAATAAATAATAGTGTAAAGCCTGATCCTGATTCATGAAAAGCTTTCTTTTTGTGTAATTTAAATTGAAACTACAGGCGAATAAGGTTGAACTTGTTAATGGAAAGGATCTGATTACTATTCCAACACCAAGTGAGAACTGTGTTCCCAAAACTCAATTTCCAGGGATCTACTATGTGATCAAAAATGATGAACTCGAAGGATCCAATGAGTATGGCGTAGCTTTGAACATGGAAATGGATAATGAAGAGATCATGTGTAAGAGATATGACTTCAAAATTAGCTGTCTATAAAAATTAAACTTCATTGTAACAATTTTCATTTTGATATCTAGGTCAAGTTCAATGGTTCCAGATTGTAGGAAACAAAAGTCAAGAATTGGGCATTCTTAACGAGAATCGGAAGAACCTGGTTATACATAACAAATTCAATGAACTACGACCTGGAGCTATTGTATACAACAGCAAAATTCCTAATAATATTGGCTTTTACTTTGGAAATGTTTGCTCAGTTGATCGCTATAATTTTGGAAAGGTACGAGGAAATAAAAGGATATCGAAATGATATCAAATTACAAATTTACGTTTCTATCGCTGATTACAGGTTATTGTGTACTGTGCTGTTGGAAAAGTAAAGAAACAATTATGGCCCCACCAGCTAGAAGTCCTGAAGCTAGATTCCCAAAATGTATAATTTTTTTCTCCAATACTACACCTCCATTTTAATCCAAATTTTATTCGACGCCAGTCCATTGTAATGAAAATGTATTATATATTGAACATATCACAATGTATGAAGCTTTAATTTGAGGAGTTCCAAATATTCCACTCCGTCTAAAGTAATATAAAATAAACTTGCAAGTCGAAGATATCCCAAATTATTTTGGTTAATTAAATTTTAGTAAATAGCAAATCTAGTAATTGCCATTTATTATTAGGAAATCTACTTTCACTGGTGTTGGGGATATGTATTTATGGTTGTAGCAAATGAACTGTTAGAATACAGGTTAAAACGTTTAGTTATAACATTTTGCTTTCCCATTCTAATCGACGTTTTGCTGTGTAAGTTTTTGATTCTAAACTCTAACGGTTGTTTGTAATACTGAAATCTAAAATAATGAGTAAAATTCATTATTTCCTTTAATTATGAAGAGTTTTCTCTAAATGTGTTAACTTTTTAAGTGGCTTTGCCCACTTTATGTGATCGCTTTGTCTGTCCGTCTGTCCGTCTGTCCGTCCGTCTGTGGACACGATAACTCCAGAACGCCTGGACCAAATGACCTGGGGTTTGGTATATAAGCTTCTGGGGTCA